>JBBYHH010711951.1:0-13683 GCA_038382905.1 Daphne laureola
GTATAATTGCATGAGTAATGTAGTTAGATTCTGATGTCTTGTGAGAACATGTGGTAGTTTGTGATATAATAGTGTATCTAGGATATTGTCGTAGAATTTGACCCTCGGGATCCGGATGATCATTGGGAGTCAGAGATGACCTCGGTTATCGGTGAGTGGCATTAGAGATAATACATGCTTCTAGGACACGACCTTAGTTGCACATGCATGTCGCTTAGGTCGCACATTAGTATCATAAGAGCCCATGATTGCTAATTCATAGATGATGTCCCTTCTCCCCCCCATGATCCATCACTCTACCGTTTACACATCTTTTCTTGCATAATTCATCATTCATCCATGATTCTGCCTCTCATCACTATCCATACTGCATTCATCCATACTTGTGTATGAGTAGTTTACTATTAAATCCTAAACACTTGATTCTCTTGGATTCGATCCCTCATTCAGAGCCATTGTACTACGATAAGATATTATTAGGGTTAAATGAGGTATTTATAAATGTATTTGACTGTTAGTGTTTGCATGTGCTTCACTCTTGATCACACACACTCATAACGTAAACCTTAACTATCAATCAATGGCCTTTACGTAAATGTAGATATCTAAGTTTTTTTTTTAACATGTAACTCATTTTATTAATGATAAAATATTATAAAATAAGTCGAGAAAGACGAACTAAAACACTTAGCATAGACACACCTAAACTTGCCCGACAACGGGTAAATCTCCATATAGATGGAGTCACTTTGGATAACCAAAATCATTACGGTTAGACTTACCTGTACTAGCCTCAAAAGGCATTGCATATCATGACAATCGTCATGACCACTATGGTGGATAGAAAGATAATGAATCTGGCTCCCGGTACCTCTGCAAGCCCAAAGACTAAATAGTACCGGCGTATCATAGTAGGCGAAGGAAAGTATTAACCGTAACAATAGTGGTAACTTAGAAACCACAACTACGAAGTAACTAGCAAACGGAAATAATAGGAAATAATGTCTATCCAAAATCCAAAAATAAAAGAGGAACCCTGAAAATATAAGAAAATCTAACAACTGCAAAAAATGAAGATAAAAATACAAGGGAAATAAAGGCCCCCTCATTGTAGATAATCGGACAACGAACCATCAAAGGCCGTTGTCCGACTCTGATTCCCCCGGACCATCGGTTGTCTGAAACGCACTCGGCAGTGTTGGAGCCACTTCTTCTCTGTCAAGTTTCCACTGACCACCACGCGCTGCCAAACCAGAGGCAAAGCTCCGGTCGAGAGGCAACCCCGACCATCCAATACTCGAGCGTACAAACCAGGAAAATGAAAGGAGGCCTAAAGGAGCTTTAGTCGGTGGCGGCCAAAGGGGCAACAATCAGAGCGTCGACCAATCCCAATGAAGAAAGCCAAGATCGACAGAGAAAAGATGCACCATGAATCGTTCGAACACTGTCCCAAATGACGCGAAACAGCCACCAAGCTTGGTGGGAAGGGCGAGACACCCAACAGGCCGACGGGGCGAAGCCAGCTGCGCTCGGAGGTTCTCCGACACAGACGGGACGGTGGAGGACATTAGTGGCGACGGTGGAGTAGTATCAAATCCTAGTAGAAAATAATTTTGACCATTTAGTGTAGATATCTAAGTATTAATTGAACGAGAAGCGTTTTAAGAACAAGCAAAATTGATACTAAAATTTTAAAACATTCAATTTAACCATCTCCCTCCTAAGCCGAAAGTCTAACCCGCCAGACAACCCTGGCTACTTTCCCTCCTCCTGACCAGCTCAACCCCGCTCTGAGCAGCCTCTCCTGTCACTGACCCTACCTTCACATCTTCATTCTTCTCGTGCTTTAGGCCTCCGCTTCCCTGATTTCACCCACCAAACAGTATTGTACGGACATATAAACCTCCACTGAACTCTATGTGCAGAGTGTCAATTAAAGCAGGAGAAATTATTTCTTTTCTTTTTTCTTTTTTCTTTTTTCTTTTTGGTTCTTCGAGTCATGGATAAAGTCTTCTCGCATTTTCTCCTGTTTTGTTTTTTTTCCCCCAGCATCACGAAGAGCTAGCTTCAGTTGGCAGCAAGCCAGCTAGAGCTGCCGAACGACCAAATCACAAGGGCTCGATCGTCATCAAACCTGTCAAATTTACGTCGCTAGCTCGAAGCTGGTCCAGATCTGGTTTAGGGATGGGCACGCTTGACTCCAAATCTGGCACGACTTGATGCAGACGGGGCCATGCAGGGTCGTGCGTTGCGAGCCAAGGTCAGCGGCAGAAGCGACTTGGTTGTGCGAGGCAGTGGCGACGACTGTTAGTGGCGGTGATAGTTCTCTCATTGGTGAGGAATATGGAGGGGCAGCGGTACTGCAGTAGTGTGGGTTAATGGTGATTGAGTCTGTACACTTTTACAATGTTAAGGTTCTTTTGTATTTTTTTTTAAGAATTTAGGGTTAAGTTGGATATTTAAAATGGACATTTACAACAATATCCTTACTAAAATACTCCCCCAGTCCCAAACGTGTCGTCATTTTTAACTTTTTTGCATAGATTAAGGTTATTTTTTGTGACTAACTCATTTTACATAAATTTTCATCATTATCCCTACCAAACCTATTCTTATCCCTCTCAACCCACTCCTTAGACTTTATGAGTGAGTGCATATGTAAGCTAAAAATACATTAAAATAAAATAAAAATATAAAATAGTCATTTCATTTGGAACAAACTATTTTTAATGTTGTAAAAATATATTTAAGACGAAGAAAGTAGTAATTTTAATAGAAAATGTAATAGGAGGATCTTAGTATGACAAAAATGTAATAAGAGATAAAAATGATACAAATTTTTAAAATATGACACAACAGAACAACTGTATAACTTAAGTGACTATGAGTAGAGTTTACTCAAAAAGAAAAAGAATACTGCCAAGTCGAGGGAGAAATAAAAAACTAGAAGCCAGAACTCAGAAGGAGCAACCTGCAGGCTACGTCCGTCCGATTTCGAATTGCCGATTCCCAGTCATTCGGTATCGTGATTCATCCTCGCCGCCGGTTCCTCCCATTATCACGCCGTGAAATCTATGACCCATCCGTTAGGCTCGCCGACGCGGTCGCGTTCCGTGACCCAGACGGTGAACGGCTCGCACCGGTTCACGATAAAGGGGTATTCGCTGGCGAAGGGGATGGGCGTCGGCAAGCACATAGCGAGCGAGACCTTCACGGTCGGCGGTTATCAGTGGGCAATCTACTTCTATCCCGACGGCAAGAACCCTGAAGACAATTCCACGTATGTCTCCGTCTTCGTCGCCCTCGCCAGCGACGGCACCGACGTTCGTGCTCTTTTCGAGCTCACGCTGCTCGACCAGAGCGGCAAGGGAAAGCATAAAGTTCACAGCCATTTCGATCGCGCCCTAGAAGGCGGCCCTTACACTCTCAAGTATCGTGGAAGCATGTGGTTCGTTTGTTTCTTTTCTCTTTAGCTCTTTTCTGTTTCTTTTACTTCTATGTTTTTGACTGAGTAAAGATAATTTTGAAACAATTGCGGAATTGGGAATTTTTTCAAATGGCCAGTAATTTGCAGTCGTGACGGATTGATGCTCACGATTTTCCCTCTTGTCAGCATTCAATCGCTGCAAAGGAAATTAATAAGTTAATGAGGATTCAGCGTTTCACTTGGATTGATTTGATGGTGCAGGGGCTGGTCTCTAAGTTGCTGGTTTGCTGCCTAAGATGAAAAATTCGTGCTTTTCTATTTCACTTATCAATTCGCAAGTGAGAATGGCCTTACAGCCTTACCTACGTTGCCAGATTTTATTTTATTTTATAAAAATAAAATAAAAACGATTTCACTCAGTTTATGTCATGGAAGTCAGATTACTGTCTTTGTGGTGATTTATTTAAAGTTCTTGTCAATCACCTTTTTTTTTTTTTTTTTACCCCTGATCTTGAAGTATGATGCGGAGTAGGGATTACATTTTTTTTGTTTTATCCTTTTGCCTCCATTTCAATTTGCTATTCTAATGTCAACTAAGCTGATACAATGATCAAAAGTCCCATCTTTAACTTTTAGTTCACTGTGAAGTTTATAAGTGTTTACAGTAATGGTTGGGTCGCAGTATTTGAATGGGGAACCGCGGGGGTTTCTTCTTGGTTCTTTATCTCCGGTTACATAATCTAGTGAACCAAGCAGGCGAGTCGAGGCTGAGTTGCCTAACCCCTTATTGTGTGATCCTCCTTGGTCTTTGTTCCTGTAATTATTCCCGTGGCTCTTTCGGTCTTATCCGCCGTTTGCGGTCGGTGATAATTATGTTTTTCAGTGATCTCGGTGGGGTTCGCAATTTGGGTTTAGGTGTGTTGGGCTCGAATAAAATATGGAGGATTAAAATTTGTAAATAATTCTATATATAAATAAAATAAGTAGTTGCCTTTAAAAAAAAATCATCAACAACACCTTAATCCCAATTATGTTACAGTTGTGGCATGAATTTTTATAGTACCAATTCATTGTCCACTATAAATTCATGCAAAAGTATAGTGGCAAAGTTTTACACCAAATATCCTTCCAGTTGCAACCTTCTTACGAAGGTTTGGAGATGAAATTTTAAACCATATCATCATAGATTTTTTTTCACTTGCATAGAAAATATCATGAGATGCTGATGAGTTGAGATAATTGTTGTAGTCATGTCTCATTCCAAAATTGATATTGTAAACTCAACATGTACATCATGGAACATGATGTAAGTATTGGCGTGTTCATATTTAACTAACAGTACAAGGGTTGTACACTTGTACATGAGTATACTCCACGTCCACTTGCTTTCTATTCCTTTAGTTACACAAAGATTGTCAACTTTATTTTCATGTTTCTCTGATATTTAATCTTTGTTTTTTATTCATGAATTTTTTTATATAGAAATTTGAATAATTTATGAGCATCATATTTTGTACTATGAACTTTCTAAATATATATATATATAAATTTTTTCATTATATATCGTACTTCTAATTTGAGTCAAACACTCAAACACAAAATATGAAAGTCAAACTCTACAACCTTTATGGGATTGAAAGAGTAATTATTATCATGGAAAGAAAAGTGTTTCTAAATACAACTGCATGTACTGGTGTTTCATCATGATAATCACCCTCGCCTTTTAATTACAAGAGCAGTTTTAATTCATGATTCCAGAATCAACGAAAAATGTAGTTGGAGACCTGATTAAGTATTTGTTCTACAGTATCCATTTGATTTGTTTTCTTCCTATCTTACTTACCTTTTTTTTATACCAGATTAAGTTGCATTGACGAATCTAGAGTCTCTGAGTTGTAGATTTAGTGTAAGCTGTATGTATGATATTTATTTTCAGCTACCTTGAATTTTTCATTTGCTTTCAAATAGGTGCAAGTTTCATTCATCCTATGCATGTTTCCCACCCAATTTGGTCCCAGTTTGGTTTTTCTATAAGTCTGATATGCTTGTATTTGTTATACTTCTATTTATAGACAGAATACTGTAAACAGCCTGGCTTTTATAATGCTTGAAGGATCATGGTTTTCTCTCATTTCAGGGGGTACAAGCGGTTCTTCAGAAGGGCAATGCTTGAAACTTCAGATTTTCTCAAGGATGACTGTCTAAAAATTAATTGCACCGTAGGTGTTGTGGTTTCAGAAATAGATTGTCCTAGACTGCACCCAATACAAGTCCCGGAGTCTGATATTGGAGCTCATTTTGGTGCCTTATTGGAGAATGAAGAAGGTTCAGATATTATTTTTAATGTTTCTGGTGAAATATTTCATGCTCACAAATTGGTGTTGGCTGCTAGGTCACCTGTATTTGAGACCAGGTTTTCTGACCAGATGGAAGAGGACAATATTCAAATAGATGTTACTGATATGGAGCCAAAGGTTTTCAAGGTACTGGTTATGAATCTTGACCATAACTAGTTTGCTGCTTAGATACAACTTAGCTTTACCTTGTGGCAAGATCTTTCTAAATTGATACTGGTTAATTTTGGGTAGGCGCTGTTGTACTTCATATATAGAGATACCCTGGTTGATGAGGAGGAACTTGAGGGCACCAGCTCCTCTGGTGTGCCATTTGTAGCTGACAAATTAGCTGCAAAGCTGTTGGCAGCAGCTGACAGATATGACTTGCCGAGGCTTAGACTGATGTGTGAATCCGTGCTTTGCAAGGATATATCTGTGAACACAGTTGCAAATATTCTAGCCTTGGCTGACCGTTATCATGCTACTGAGCTTAAGTCTATTTGCTTGAAATTTGCTGCTGAAAATCTTGTCGGTAAGTCTGGGTTTCTATTTTTAATTGCTCCATATTTTGGTTGATCTGTTGCTTCTTCTGTTTCGAGTCTTCTCTTCTTTTCTAGGTTTTCATAGCTTCAGTGGGTAGTAGAATCGTCAAAAAAAGCAATTAACAGAGACTATATTTGCATAAGCGTGGTTAAACTGAATGTAGAGATAGAGAATGTGAATATACTTTTGATCCTGCTTTCACTTTCTATGAGGGCTGAACCATGTGAAGATTTTGCATGCCACTCCCTCTGGCAAAACACACTTGAACTCTGGTTATGTTTTATAGTGGTTCATTTGTTTACGTGATGGGAATAGCATTAGTAAGGTATGTCATTTTTATAAAGGAGTCATTTGTTGTAGAATTTAAGGGAGGTGGCTAGTCAAGGTTATTGACACCACTCATACAGATGAGTGGTTGTTTGCTCTCTCCAATCAAATGTCTTCTTATCATCCTTTCCATTGTCTCCAAATAAAAAATAGAAGAAAAAAAATTACTCAGTGTGGGATGCCCTTGTGCACAAGCTTGTATTGAACATTATGAACTGCTGAGGTATTAAGAAGCTGACATAGTTTTTATTTGGCTTGTTTAACTGTTGAGGTTGATATGTTTGAAAATGCTTTGCTGCTTTCACTCATTAGAGGATCCTGATTTTTGGTGAATTGAGGATCAAGTACCCTAACTTTTTGTTTTTGTTTTCCTACTTCTTTTGTGTTTCCCCAAATGACCTCAAGGTTGTGTTGTGTTGTGTTTTGATTTGTGTGAAGCGCAGCTGTTATGCAATCTGATGGTTTTGAATATCTGAAAGAAAACTGTCCATCTCTGCAATCAGAGCTTCTGAGGACAGTTGCAGGGTGCGAGGAAGAATACAGTGGAGGAGCAAAGAGCCGGAGTGTTTGGGCCCAGTTCTCTGAGGGAGGTGATACAGTTGATAGAAGTGTAAGGCAACAAACCTGGGAAAATGGGAGGGAGCAGGAGCAGGTACAGCTTGAGTCTGTGAAGGCAGAGGGGAGGGGAGGAGGAGTCGGTGATGATGAATGATGTGGCTGGCAGGCAGGCAGGCAGGCAGACAATTAAGTTCCTGTATTGTTGTATTTGTATAACAATCAAACATTGGCTGGCAGGCAGTACAGTACAGGAGGGGTTGCATTACAATGGAGATTGGATAAAAGAGGAGCCGGAATGATGTAAGATAACTTCTGGTCCTTGTTTTTGTGTTTTGTTTTTTTCCTTTTGTTAACCCGATTGTTGTATGTTGTGGGTATCTCTCTCGATCTCCAATTCAATTCCGTGGAGTGGGCCGGAATGCATAGCATAGCAAAATGTTGTACTCATGGATTCGCGTGGTTGGCATGATCAAATCATATTTGTACTAAGTATCAATTGATGGAAAGAATTAACAGGAGGAGGACAGGATTAGTACGTTGAACACAAACTGCTTCCTTCTCTTAACAACTACTAGTATGTTAATATGTATGTGTGTACCATTCTAGTATTATTATTGGAAATGCTAGGTTGCTTGCACTTACACCTACTTTAGTTCAGATAAGAGGGTGGGTCTAAATTCTCTGAGAACTTGATTTAATCCTCATTCATCTCATATTCGAGTCTATATTATGTATCTCCAATCCTTTTATATCAAAAAAGGAGGATGGGTCTGGAATTGATAGATAGATTAAGAAATGGGAAAGAAAAACAAAAACGTTGTGTTTCAATCAATCCTTCCAGCCCTGCCAGCCAGCCAATTAGTACTATTTATTTTAAAATATTAAATTTATAATTATTTTAAAATATAAATTTAAAAAAAAATTACATAAACAAAAATTTAATGTGATTATTTTATAAATGTATTTTATTTATGTTTTTTTTAAAATAAAATAATATAAATATGTTTATATTTGTAAAGATATCAAATTGGACTATATGGTATCTCCAACTCCCATCCCTTTCTATACAAAAAAGATGATGGGTCTGGAATTGATAGAGAGATGAAGAAAGGGTAAAGAAAAACAGAAACGTTGTGTTTCAATCAATCCTTCTACAGATCCAGCCCTGCCAGCCAGCCAATTAAATACTGCCTTCGTCTAAAAAATATTATTATTATTTTTAATATATAATTTATAATTTTATTTTTTAGTTATTTTAAAATATAAATTTAAAAAAATTATATATAAAAGAAAATTTAATGTGATTATTTTATAAATATATTTTATTTATATTAATATAAATAAATTAATTAAAATTAAATAAATATAAAAAATCAAACGTCCGGTTGAAGTAGATAGATCCAAAAACAAAAATGAGTGGCAGAAGAAAGAATAGATTGATTTGTGGGAGTTGTGCACTGCCGTGCAGGTGATCCATTCGAATCCCATGCCATGCCGCCCAAATGAATTGAACGTCACAAGGAAGGAGAAGGATGCCTGCCTGCCTGCCTGCCTGCCCATAAGTCACTGACAGCCCTAACCCTGCAGCTCAACATACCATTCCATTCATGTCTAATTCCTCTTTCTTTTTTTTACGAGAAAAATCTATTTTTAATTTTTTAATTATAGTATGTGTTTTATTTTGATCATTTTTTAAGATTTTATTTTATTTTGGTTCTAAAATCATAATTTTTATTATATTTTAATCCTTTTGTGAAAAAAATTGTTAATTTGATTGTTAATTTATGCAAATGGCTATAATACCATCATCCTAATTTAGTCCCTTATTTTATAAAAATATACGTACAAGTCCCTAAATTTTTTTTCCCTAAAATTTTTTAGCCTTCCTCCTCCTCCACCTTTTGTTCCTCCTTTAAAGGTCTTCTTGGCAGAGTTCAATCTTTCAATTGAAAAGAGACCCGTTTGACAAATCACACCCATAATCTTAATCTTAATCTCAATTGGACTTCACTAAGCTGTTAAAAAATAATAATCCAGATCTGACAACGCTCCGCTTGCTGGGTTCGTTGCGTGACTTGGGTTCGTCAACATTAGCTGAGTTCGTCCTAGCAAGAACATAAGTTGAGTGCCAAATATTCTACACAGATCAGAAAACAAGGAAGCTGCTTATGAGGAACATTAATGGCGATAGTGGTTCCGACTCAAAATCTGGGATTCAGATCTGACTTATCGCCGGAGATCATCGTGTCATCCGCCGCCAGAGCCCTCTCTCTTCCGTCTTGAAGAGGTTCGCTTAATCAGATGGATTCTACCACTAACAAGGGTGGCTTCAGCGGTGACGCCCCGAATTGGAGAGCAGGCAGATCGCCGAAGCTCGGTCGGGCATATCCACTCGAGCCAAGGCTCACGTCGCCGCTCAGCCGTCTAGATCCACGTGTTGTTGGATGACCACAACTCTCCGCGGTGTTGGACGATGCAACAAGTGAAGACGTCGAGTGGTTTGCCGGCGCGACGGCAGGTGGACAGAGGAGAAGGTTGCAGGGCGTCGTTCAATTTGTTTTCACGGAGCTTAGGGACGAAGATAAGCAAGACATTCAACTTATTACTTTAATTGGTATTTTTGCTTATCCTCGTCTCTTTCAAAAAAAAAAAAATGCAAATTTAGGAAAGTGCTTTCTAAACATATGTATAAAATTTCTGGTGGGCAAAATTTGTTGGTTAAAAAATTATTGTTGCAAAAGTTTAAGAAAAGAAATTGTTGATTAATGTGAAAAAATTGTTGCTGCAAGATTAGTTTTGTTAGATCTTTGTTCACATCAGATTATGATAATAAAATGAAGAACGTGAAGATGAAGAAGAAATATGAAGAGATTGAGGGGAAAGAAAGAGAAAAAAATATTAGGGATGTGTATGTATATTTATTAAAATATTAGTGATCATATATCTATTAAATGTGTAATTAGATAATATTTTTAGAGGTATTTCAGTAAAAATAATCTAATTAACGGTCAAACAGACGGGAGGACTAAAACATGACAAAAAAACATTATTTCAGGATTAAAATATGACAAATTCTTAAAACGGGACCAGAATAAGACACACACTATAATTAAGGGACTAAAAATAAACTTTACTATTTTTACTACTCCTATTTTCTTTGCCCATGCTTGATTTTTTCCAACAAACAAACAAACACCCCATTCTTCTTAGTTGTATTGTAATGTAATAAGTCCTTTATTATAGGTATAGTACTCCCTCCATTCATTAAATTAAAAAATGAACCATTTGATTTTTTTGTTTTAAAGTATAATACTTAACTTAATTTTTAATAAAGATAAAGTATGCGAAAAAATCAAGAAAAAATATATTTATAAAATTTAGATTTCAGATAATAATCACATGTGAAATATTTAATTTTCAAAATCACAACATTCATGAAATAAAATGATAGATTAAATACTGTGAAACTATCAAAATAAATGTGTTCATTTTTTGACGGACGAAGTGAGTATTAATTACTCTAGTAGTAGTAATTAATAGTAATAGCATCTCTATGGCACACAACATTCGATTCGACGAACCAAAACACAGCGACGGTATGGACGAATGAGGCGATAATAAGGTAAGGTAAAGGGGGAGAGATACAATCATATAAGAAGAATGATGTGAATCTGCTGCAATCATCAAAAGTTGGAGAAATATATTTCATAATGAACCTATTTTGAAGATGAGAAAATTAATTTTTGAATTATCTCAATCGGAGTTCCGGAGCTCAAGATATCCATAAAACAGTGAGTACCCGAGAAGCAAGCGACGCTCGGGCGACCCGACACACAAAGGCAGGTGGTCGCCCGGATCCATAAATGCACAACACGAGATTTTTTTCATAAGGAAAAGTATCTAGATATTTTATATGGGTTTTTAGAATATTCATAGCATGTTCTTTCCTTATAGGGTAAGACTAGGTAGTTGTTATTAGATATAGTTGTTCTATTTTAGTTTCTTGCCATCTTTTCGTAAGCCTATATATAGAAGCTTATTTTCATTGTAATTTTCAGACTTAGATTAACGAAAATGTGATTTATTTTCAAGTCTCAAGTGGGAAGAAAATTTTATCTCACATTTATCTCATTTTTTCATTCCACTCCATGGTTCCTTACCATGGTTTATTAACTCAGTTGTTGTCCGCTCAATGTAGCCCGGTGGTGATCAAGCCATCTCCATCATTCTGAGCATCAAGCCTAATGTTGTAAAGTCATGAGATTATGAGGTGTTGCATTGCGTCTAATGTTGCCTAACAATGAGCCTAATAGGTGTTAGCAGTTTGGGAGACTCATTCATTCCGCAATTCCCATCAAAGACAAACAAACTAAATCCGGAACAATATCATTGCAAAACTGACCCAGAAAATCAATGGTCAGACTTGATGGTATCACATATAGTAAAAAAGAGGCGGAATGTTCGATTTTATCACTCAAGTATACCTGGTGGCTTGATTTTGCCACTCAACTATTTTTGAGTATTTATTTGTCACTAATGTTACGAAACGGATTGGCATTTGCCACTGACGTTAAATATTTTGTAATAACTACAAATTTTACCCTAAATATTATAATTTTACAAATCTACCAAATTTTCTCTCTCAACTTCTTGCTTTCTGTTTCTGTAAGCTATACCTACAATTAGTCATGAATTCAAGAAGACTTTATCTGCTTCCGACATCATAAATCACAAGAGAATTCAAATTGTTGAAATTCTTCGGCTCTGTCCTTCTTTCCTCAGCCTTCGGTTGCGCAGGTGGTGTTCTTCATGTTTGGAATGCAAAGATATTGTGTCAGGGGAGTTTAATACTTACTCCGTGTGCAAAAGATTGTAATATTTGTTTTGATAGTTTTACAGTATTTAATCTATGATTTATTTTCTCTTATTTCTAGACATTGAAAACTAAAAAAATCATATATGAATCATAATTTAATATTTAAATTTTCTAAATATACATTCTCTTTAAAAAAAATTATGCTGTTTATTTTTATTAAAGATTGAGTCAAATAAATTAATTTTGAAATAATAAAATCAAATGATACAATTTTTTAGCGGACGAAATAAGTATTAGATTGATCTAAATTTTTATTGAAATATGAACAAGGAGCGGAGATAAATCTAAATAGAGAGATAATTAATTTATAAACTTAAAAAAAATTAAAAATTAATTTGTTAATATTTAAAAATTAACGAAATATGGAATAAAGGTTAAAATAATCCGGGAAACAAACTTGGGGTTAAAAGGGATGAAGAAGAAGAAGTCGAGTCGGCCTTTCTCTCTTCCAACTTATAACTCTCACTCGTCACAATTCAAATAACGAAAATATTCCTTTCAACATTTAGAAGCAAGGGAGATGATTCATTCATAATACCCACGCTTCTTCATTCCATTCCATCCCATCGTCACCCCACCCCACCCCACCCCAGATCGATTTCCCATTACCAGTTACCAACCACCAGCACAGCACCTCGCAAATCTTTGTTTGTTTCCAATTGGGATTGTATTCATGGTGGAATCACAAAAAGCGGCTTCATGGGGCGTTTTCAGGAGTGTAGTGAGGCGCAAGCAGGTTGATTCTGCTCATCCCATTCCCAACCCTCTCCCTGCACCCCATGCCCATCACCATCACCTTCAATTGGCCAAGGAGCTCACCGTTCCTCATCTCATTGCAATAGGTTACCTCACCTCACCTCACCTCTTATCTTTCTTTCATCTTTTCTCTAATCTCAATATTTTTCTTTAACTACTTCCTTTAATCTCACTCTCAATCATTCATTTTACTTACTTATTTCCTACTTTTAGGTGTTGGCTCCACAATCGGTGCTGGGGTTTATATCCTTGTTGGTACAGTTGGTCGAGAGCTTGCTGGACCTGCTCTTGCCTTCTCCTTTTTGATAGCTGGAATAGCTGCTGCTCTCTCAGCATTCTGCTACGCAGAACTTTCTAGTCGTTGCCCCTCTGCTGGGAGTGCATATCACTACTCTTACATATGCGTGGGAGAAGGGTACTGATGATGATGCCTCCTACATTATTTATCTTTTTATTTACTGATTTTTTCATTCCTCACCTCCCTGTTTTTTGCACATGATAAACTTGAATGAATTCATCAATAGTTATGTGAACCTTAAGAGACAATTGTGACCTCTTTGTTATACTATTTCCTTTTTTCCCCCCTTCTCCAGTCTTGGATCTATGATTTTCTTCTTCTTTTCCAACCAGTGTTGCATGGCTTATTGGTTGGGCTTTGATACTGGAATACACTATTGGCGGTTCAGCAGTTGCTCGTGGAATATCCCCAAATCTGGTTTCTTTTTTTACTTTCTGACAACTTTCTTCTTCTGTGTCCACCTTTGTATTCCTCGTTACGTGGGAGGGTATCACTTCTTATCCGCGTTCTCTACTTTATTTATCTTGTTGTTTTGCAATCAGTCATTGCTTTTCGGAGGTGA
>JBBYHH010712062.1:0-17646 GCA_038382905.1 Daphne laureola
CCAGAAGCATTTAAAATAGTTGAGACAGATGCGAGTGAACTGGGTTACGGAGGAATATTAAAACAGAAGACAGTTGGTAAAGAAAAATTAATTAGATTCACATCAGAAGTTTGGAACCAGGCCCAACAAAACTATGTCACGATAAAGAAAGAAATTCTGGCAATCGTTCTTTGTATAACAAAGTTTGAAGAAAATATTTTAAATAAAAAATTCTTGATTAGAACAGACTGTAAAGCAGCTAAAAGTATTCTTCTTAAGGATGTAAAGAATTTGGCTTCAAAGTAGATATTTGCAAGATGACAGTATATTTTGGCTATTTTTTACTTTGATATATAACACATTGATGGTGATAAGAATTCATTACCCGATTTCCTTACTCGAGAATTTTTACAGGGAGAACATGGGGAAGCATGACTCACCAAAGAATGAGATAAAAGATAGAATGAAAGAGGTCAATAATCCAGATCTCTTAAGAACAATTTTTCATATGAATGAGTATATGGATATCACAGAAATCCATCTGCCCATAGAAGAAAGTAAATTTGCACCTCTCATGCAAATAGAAAATCAAGTGCGAGCGTAAATAAATTTTTATGCATTGCCCACTGGCCAGAAAATTAGAATCGAGAAAGGAGAATCTTCTCAAGGTACGAAGAGGACAGAAGAACATCTTCAATATCAGTTATTCTCCCCAAGAGAAGTAAAGAGGGGAAGGAAATTTCCTTATTCTTACGCTCATGATGAATTTTGCAGAGGATCAGAAACTTATTTTAAAGATTCTCTGATTTCCAGATCCACTGCTAAAACTCAACAGATCACCTTGTTCACTCTGGGAATTCCCCCAGATAAAAGAGAAATGGAAAGAAAACTCCTCTCTCCAGTAGAAAATAATGATCTAAAGAGTATGACTCATTCAGAAATGGCAAGAAAATACTGACCTAGACACAAACACCCCATGTGAGAATTTCATCCCATCAGAAAGTATGATTATTTTGAGAAAATTCTCCAAGAGACAGGCTCTGCAGAAATAGACCACGGAGAAAGAAATACCAAAGGTCCAGACGGAAAATATTTCCAGGAAACTGGAATTTCCAAGCTAGGGATCTACAAAGTTTGGTCTCCCGAAGAATGGGGGGATTACCTCATACCAGAAAAAGATTCCTCAATGAGAAATACAAAGACCATTCTTATTCATACTGGGATTACATCCAAGCATGAGACAAAATTTTTAATTTTTAGAATTCAGAAAAAAAGCACTCCTGGATGATACTTTTTAAATCAAACCAGAAGAAATTTCTAAATTGGTTTCATCTTTGGTTTGTAAAGAAATGATTAATCTCAGATCAATTCCCAGAAGATGTTAAGAAATCCTTCGACAAATTTTTTGAATTCAACAAACACAAGTCACAGAAAAATATAATCCCTTGTGCATAATTTTATTTGTTGGTTCTCTATCGTATCCTTTGGATTGTCCAGTGGCATTAGGAAGTCAACCAAGAACAATATGTTCCTGTTCTGGAGAGGGTATGAGTTACCCACTGGTGGGACAAATGCGTGATCAACTCTTATCTCATAGAAAATATCACGCTTAAAGTCATCGAGCTGTACGAAGCTCTAAATGAAGAAACTTTTGATGCAGTTTTGGGAAAGCTCTACTCCCAATTAGAAATGGCAGATATTCCTCTGGAAGAGATGAAAGAAAAGCTGATGAAATTAGCAGTAAGATTTGTCCAGGAGCAAAATGTTAAAGTTGCGCAAGAAAAGTTGTCCAGCTGCCCTAACCGAGGAGGGCCCATCGCCAAGAAATAATGGCTGCTAGACAACAGCCATGTGACTAGTGGGGTAAAGTTCCCACTCAGAAAAGGAAAAGTCAAAAGAGCATTATTGTTGATAATGCTTGCCAGCAAGAAGAGCATTATTGCTCAGGAGGAGATAAGAGAACCATTTCCCTATAAAGAGAAGGCTTCAGAACAAGAGAAGGCATCCATAAATTTTCTATATGAAAATCTCTCTCTCTGCTTCTCTAAGTTCATGTGTTGAACGCATTTCTATTTAGAAATTCACTCTAAGTATTCTATAAGTTCATTAGTTTGCTTTCAGTTTGGTGTGTACGTGTCTAGCTGTTGGAGTTTGCTTGGTGTGTTCATCCAGCAACCATTTACTTGTACTCGGATTGCTGCAGTTTATCTGGTATTAACCAGACTTTGTAAGTTAATGATGTTTTAAGTATTGTGTTAATTTTATTAAATTATTGCGTGTTTACATTATGTTGTACTTGTATAAACAAAATTAATATTCGCTTCCATTTTGATATCAGAGTCAAGTTTGGCATAAAATGTACTCTTAAAAACAAAAAGACCAATATGTACTTTAGTAAAGAGTTTAGTAGTTACTTTCGAAATTAGGATTTTGTGAAAAGATTCCCATAAATTTTAGGATTTAGTTGAGAAACTCAGCCAAATTTTAGAACTTATCTAAATAAATCAGAAGTTATAGGATTCTTTTGATAAAATTTAAAATCTTTTAGGACCATAAATATAGTTATCCCGCACCCCCTCTGTTGCCCGCCCACGAGCTGGAGCTACCCATATCTGGATTTCTACTTCGAAACCCAAAAAAAGATCAGACAATTGAAAGGCTGGAGCAAATTGTTTCATGGGTGTCGATGCATCAGCAGAAGCTTCATCGGTGAGGGGAAGGATGATGACGGTGAAAAATTCTTGGTTGATTCGGTGAATTTATGTACGGCTGGAGCAAATTGATTCTTGGTTGATTCAGTGAAAAATCATTTTCGGTCGATCCCACTGAAGTTGGAAACGAAGAGGGGCTTGGGATTTGTTGGGTTTTGGAAAAAAGAAAAGAAAAGAAGCGACCACAGGAAAGGGGAACAAGGGATTTGTGATGAAGCAGTATGTGTGTGAGTTTCTCCAACAACAAGGGAGGAACAAGGAGGGAGCTCCTTATCCAACTCATTTGGAAGAAGCTTTTAGTTTATATATTGTGATCGTAGTGGGGCAGGTAGAATCTCAAGGGACTTGGCTGCCATTGAAACAATTGGTGATGATGCCAAAAAATTATAGACTTTTATCAGTTTATTTGTGTTCCAGAGGATGTGCATGCTCTTTGATTTACTTGATTATGCAACAATTTTCAAGAAAAAATCAGATTGGATCTGTGAAATGATGAAAGAGATTAAAGTGGAGGGAGAAGAAGTGATGATAATGAATAGATGAGAGTAATGAGAAAAAATGGAGCTATTTTGTTAAAATTTTATGAGATAAGGGATAAGTTTAAAAATTAAGAAAAAAACATTTTCATAAATTCACTAAATTAACAAAAGACTTGATGGTAAAAATAATAGAAAGAATTTAATTAGACGAAAATCAAAACTAAAAAATTAAAATATGATAAATTCTTAAGAAATGATTAAAATAGGACAATTTAAAAAGATAAAGAACTAAACTTACAGTTTACCCAATTTAGATATCGTATTTTTGAAACATTTTGCATGTCTCTAAATAATCTTACACATTTCCTTTTCGAATTCTTGAAAAGTTTTATACTTTCTTAAAAAGGAAATTTCTCTTCTCAAAAGTATCAAACCATTTCTACTTTATCTTTACTTTTTTTATCTCATTTTTTATGCAACCTATACTCAAAAATAATTATATCAAATTACATAAAATCTTAAATTCGTCTTGATCTCAACACCATAAAATGTAAGGTTATTTGAGGATAAATGAAATATAAAAGAGCCTTCGTTAACTTAGCGCCTCAGTTCAGCAACAAGCTTGAAGAAAAAAAAATCAGATTTTTTTTAAATTTCAAATTTCAAATGACTATAATGTCCAATTAAAGCCAGCGTAGAGGATAGATATGTCGTAGTATAAGTTATAGTAGGGATTGATAGATATGTAGTATAAGTTATAGTGGGGATTAAACTGTCAAATAGTTAAATTGTCAATTTTTTATTTTTCATTATTTTTCTTGAAAAATGTAATTTTCAGAGAAAACAAATTCTCCCACTGGCCAATTGAACTCAACTGAGCCGAATTGCGCGGAAGTGGACACAATATCGCGACGATTTTAATAGTAAATGGTGGCAGTCATCGGCCGCATCCCTCCCGGGAGGTGGATTCCGGGCTGGTATAGCCAGCCTCCTCCTCTACGTGCTTCTATTCACCAACAAATCACGGAAGCGTGCAGTTATTATGATGGTTGAACAAATTGGTGATGTTGAGCATCAAAATGGACTGCTCTGCTTTTATCATTCAAGCATACTGTTTTACAGAGGATTAATTGATGGTACTAGCTGCAGTATTTGTAGCTATTCGGTGTAGCAGTTGATGGAATTCGGGATGTAGGCAAGCTGCTCGACGAAATGCTGCTGTGGACACCACTGGTGTTTTCACGAGAGTACTGGCTAGCAGTTGATAGGCGGTGAAACGAGATACGGTGAGGCAGCGCGGTTGAATATGCACGGCTGGGCTGTGCGGGAGTGAGGATATGGGCAGCATGATAGTATGAGGAGTGAGAGGAATGTTAGGATTGTTGGCAAGGGCTTCAATGGTTGTTTGTAAAGAATAGGGTGCAAAAATAGAGAAAATATAATACTTAGGTCCGTTGGATGTCTCGGGGGAGTTTTACGACATTAGGCCAAGGACTGGGTTGATGCATGTCGTAATCGAGGGACTGCTTTAACCTACTTGACAGAGTTTGAGGGTGTAAAATAGATATGTCTATACTTAATATGTGAAGAGAATTTCTTTGGTCCTCACTTTGCTCCCAGCCTCTTGCTCCCGCAACACTCTCCCTGCTTTTCAGAATCACGCTGTTAGTATTCTTTCTATTTTCCCTCTCCAAGTTTATCATTTGTAATTTCAAAAAACACCAGAAATTAAGAAAATTGTAGTAAAAGAACAAGGACAGCAGACAAACGTAGGAGTATTAACTAGGAATATTGGAGATATTTTACTGCCTTGTGGCTGGGTCAATTTCAAATGTTTTCTGTTATTTCCAGTATTAAAATTCATTTTGCTTTCACTTCTTCCTTGAGTTACAACTTGTGTCTCTCAAGTAAGAATATTCAGGCAGCCCCAAACCAGAAAATCTTTATCAAAATTTCAATTCATTCTGGTGAATGAAGATGCAATATCATTACTGCCTCTTAAGGATTCTTCTTTTTGTTGGGGGTGTTTCACAATTTGTTTACTCCAAAACTAACTCCCAAGATGGTTAGCATATATATGCTTAATGAGTTTATATCATTTTTTTTCTTTCAATGTTTAATTTGATCAATCATTATCACTGTATTACAGTTTCTGCCCTTAATGTGATGTTTAAAAGTTTAAATTCTCCTTCCAAACTAAGTGGATGGCAATCAGATGGTGGCGACCCTTGTGATGATTCTTGGGAGGGGATCAGCTGCAAAGGCTCTGCTGTCACAGAAATGTACCAAGTGATTGATTGTTATTTCAAGATTCCAGCACTTACTCGTTATATTGTTTACAAGATAAACCTATTTAACTTTTCCAGTTTTTTATTTTAATATAGTGAATTTTCTTTCCATGCAACTTAATAATGCAGAAAACTCTCTGATTATGGGTTGAATGGCCAATTAGGCTATCAATTAGCAAGCCTAAAATCTGTCACCACCTTGTGAGTTCTCCATGACATTATCTTGAATAATCTCAGTTTTATGTGGTTTTTCCTCATTTATTTAATGTATTATCTGTTTTCTTCACTGTTCATTTATTAGATGATTACAATAACACAAAGACTGTTCTTTTGTCTGTCATAGTACAGTGACATGAGCAAGAACAACCTCAATGGAAACATACCGTATCAAATGCCTCCGAATCTTGTCTACTTGTAATTTCCTTCTGAAATTGACTATCGATGCATGGATTTTGTTTTCAACATTCCATTTACTTATCACAAGATGCCTGATTTGCAGATATCTTTCAGGGAATAGTTTCAGTGGTAATGTACCGTATTCCATCTCTGAGATGAAAAATCTCAAAGAGCTGTAAGGCATTAATGACTTTAGTATTTCACTTGCATGTGTATGTAACCCATTTGGTCTCAGCATGCTCTTGTTGTTTTGCAGAGATCTTAGTCACAATAAACTGAATGGGCAGTTGAGTGACATGTTCTCGAAGCTTCCAGATCTCACTACAATGTGAGCATGCACATTTTTATTAATTTGCTCTCTTCATTTCTTTTCTTCTTGCCTGCTTGCTTCTCCATTTGGTCAGATTGGTGTCAGCGTCATTTGATATAGCCAATCTGCTTCTTGGTGCAGGGATCTCTCATCTAATCAACTCACAGGAAACCTTCCTCAATCTTTTGGTAACCTTTCAAGTTTAACCAATTTGTAAGAAAAATGTTTCATGCAGTTACTACATTAACAATGAGATATACTCTTCAATACCTTTTCCCATTAACTTATCTATATGTCTCCTATAACTGTTTAGAGATGGTTGATTATGTATCGGTGTGAACAGGTATCTTCAGGACAGCCAATTTACTGGGTCAATTAACCCTGTCAGAGATCTCCCTCTTAATGAGCTGTATGTATGATTACTCTGTCTTTTACTGTTATACATTTGCGAGAAGAAACTTACATGAAGTTCTAATTTCAGAGTTCTTGATGTTCTGTCAGTCAAATATTGACACCAGTTCTTTTAGATTACGAGGGTCACTTTATAAAGGCTAGTGTGGCTAATTTATTTTGACAAACTTAAAAAACTTCACATTTGGAACATAACCTAAGTTTCCTGTTTGACTATTTGCATTAATGATCACGTAGTAATTACACAACTGGTAATCGTCTTTGGTGCAGAAACGTTAAGAACAATAAATTCACAGGATGGATCCCAAACGAGTTGAAGGGAATAAACAGCTTAGAGTGAGTATCTTATCTTTGTATATATAGACTTGCAAGATGCAGTTACAAACATTTCTGTAGGAGTTTGTATATGTTGGATGTAAGGAATCTAAAGCTATTGATGACTATGGTAACAAATATTTTTGTAAAGAACTGAAGGGAATTCTTGGTCAACTGGAAAAGCTCCTCCTCCTCCTCCTGGTGTACACCACAGTCATGGTGCCGCAGCAAAGCATAATGAACACGGTGTTTCTATCAAGCAGGGACTGATGATAGCTGCAGCATGTGTGGGGGCACTAGTGGTGATTGCAATTCTGATCGGAATAATTTCAAGGAGAAAGTCATCTGCAGCCACCCAATACTTTGATGATGAGAAGGCTGGAGGCAAACCATTTTCTAGTTACCGGAAAGGTTATCCTTTCCCTCAGTTCCCAGCTAGCTTCTTCCACATCCATCTCCTTATGTTGATTTATTTATTTATCTATTATTGATTGATTAACCGCAGATTCGATGTCAGGGGACTATGCAGCCGTAGACATAAAACCTCTGCAGAAAGCTCCTTCCAAGGGACTTATAGCTTCTCTTTCCAGCCGTATGTCCTTTCGTAACAACGAGTTTGTGAATCGGCTTCAAGAGAAGAGAAGCACTTCTATTCGGACCGTGGCTTATGCATTGGCTGATTTGCAGAATGCTACCAGTAATTTCGCAGGAAATCGCCTTCTAGGGGAAGGCTCTATTGGATGTGTTTACAAAGCCAAATATGGTGATGGTAAGGTACGTATAGAACAAATTTTCTTCTCCCTTTTCAAATCTTCATGCATGCATATTGTTAGAAAAAAAATTGACTAATTTTTGCATTGGATGCAGGTTTTGGCAGTGAAGAAGATCAATCCATCCCTGTTACATGGTTCGCCACCTGAAGAAATCTCTGGTGTGATTGCAAGCATCTCCAAGCTTCATCATCCAAATATTGCTGACTTGGTCGGTTACTGTTCAGAGAAAGAAAATGTGATGCTAGTGTATAACCATTTCAGGAATGGTTCCCTCCACGAATTTCTTCACATGAATGATGATTTCAGCAAACCCTTGACATGGAACACAAGAATCAGAATTGGTTTAGGTACAGCCAGGGCTATTGAGTAAGTCTATATACATTGAAGTAACTGTAACTTTTTATATTTATTTATTTATTTAGTCTAGTTAGTGAGGATTTTCTTTATGTCCAATTCCTAAATAAAGAATAATCAGACTCGTATAACTTAGTAGTATTATGTTTTATTCTTTCTGCAGGTATCTCCATGAAGTCTGCTCCCCACCATTATTGCACAAGAACATCAAATCATCTAATATTTTGCTTGACCTTGACCTTAATCCTCATCTTTCTGACCACGGTTTGGCCAAATTTCATCAGGTTAGTTAATTACTCCACTACTTAACATTGCAGTAATATACAAATTGATAATTCCGGAGGAATTCTCACACATGTACATGATTTGGTATATTATTCCCTGAACAGCGTACAAGCCAAAATCTGGGAGCAGGGTATAATGCTCCAGAGTGTAGCAAGCCTTCTGCTTATACACTGAAGAGTGATGTATATAGTTTCGGAGTGGTTATGTTAGAGCTACTGACCGGCAGGAAGCCTTTGGACAGGTTCATATGTAATAGCAAAAGATATACTGTACATTAGTATCTGAAATGCTCATTTCACACTTGATGTTTTAGAGTAGCTGAACATAATACGCTCTATTTACATGCACATGTGCAGCAAAAGACCAAAAACAGAAGAATGTCTAGTCCAATGGGCCACACCTCAGCTACGTAACGCTGCTGCACTAGAAAGAATGGCTGATCCGGCGCTGCGTGGTCTTTATCCTCCCAAGTCACTCTCCAGATTTGCAGATATTATTAGTCATTGTGTACAGGTACCAGACTCGCAACCTATGCTATCATATCTACTACTGTAGTACAGTCTTTCATATTCTCTTTTAATTACAGGCAGAGCCAGAGCTTCGGGCTCCCATGTCGGAGGTGGTGCAATCGCTGGAACGCTTAGTTCAACAAGCAAATATGGAAATGAAAGAGGATCTCTCAGAATCTTGCATAATGGAGGACTCCGATGCCTATTAAAAGATTTTAAATTCTTTCCAGCCTCAGCCGGAAAACTGTTTAGATGAAGATCTAGAGTTGTTGGATTTTAGCCTAAACACTGTGTTTTACATAGAAGATCGATACTCTTATGTTTTGGGATAGAATCATGGGCGCTAGCACTGTTTACTCTCTGCTGTAGGAATAGTTCTTTCCTTTGTAGATTTCAAATAGATAAGGGGTGTTTGCTTGAACAATTGTTGGATTATGGATTCTTAAGGTTTTGTAGAATCCATTAAATGTAGTGTTTGGTTAGAGAATGATACTTCACCAAGCATCTCTTCACAAATAGGGGTTTCAAATTTAAAAAGTGTTTCATCCGTAATTCATTAAAAATGAATTTAATTCATTTTTGAATTAGATTTTTAATTCTCCTTGTGCAATGTCTAAGAAACTCATGAAAAATGGTGAATTAAATTTCTTATTCATTAAGGTATTTTGTCGAATATCTGGCGTGTGATCCCTTCTGTTGAGTCCTTCCTGCTTCTTCCACAATTCTTGCAGTTACTCGAAGTTCATGAGACCAAGCTCCTCTTCAAAATTTAATTTTCTTTCTTTCTTTTTTCCCCTCTTGTTTTTAGCATCAATTTAAAACTCATCTACTATGTACTTTCACCTGGGAACACTCGCACCATGAATTCTTCTCCGCCCGCCACAAATTGAAAAATTCACAGCTCTTCCAATTATAAGAAAAATTTACCTTCTACTATGTACTTTCACTGGCTCTGTTTTCCATTATTAACTACAAATTCATTTCTCGGTTGGTGTGACATTCAGACGTAGAGTTGCTTGTTTTGTTCCCAGTTTCGAAGATTCATCTGAACATGAACATGATGATGATTACGCACAGTGGTAGTGGGTTGGGCAAGTGCCCCAAGATCCGACACATTGTTGAAATCCGGAAAATGGTGAAGCAGTGGCGGAACAAGGCGAGCAAGAAGGCGGGCGGCGGTGATGTTCCGGTGGGTCACGTGGCGGTGTGCGTGGGCAGCAACCGCACTAGATTCATGGTGCGAGCCACATACCTGAACCACCTCTTCTTCAAGCAGCTCCTGGCTAAGACAGAGGAAGAGTTCGGTTTCACCAACGTGGGCCCGCTCACCATCCCTTGCCTCTTGTCAATCAGCTCGACCGACAAGCACGAGTTGACGATGGTGTGAGTGCAGAAGACGAGAAGAGCGACAGCGAGGCCAATTGTTGATGATGGTGAGAAGAGGAATTCATCGTGAATTTCAATAATTCACATCTCTTTAAATAACCTCGATCTTAATTAGATGAGGTGAATTAGAGATTATTAATTCACTAATGAATTATAGAAGTGAATAAGCAATTAATTCACTTAAAAAATCTTAAGTTTGAAATCCCTTTATTTAGAGGATTCAAACTTACTCATTTTAAAGTGATTTTTTTTCTTTCACTCTCTTTTTTCACCGTGAATTTAACTATTTCTCACCTTACATTTTTCGCACCTACCGTTAGAAACACAGAAGTGATTTTTTGAAATTCACGGTGAAAAAAGAAAAAAAAAAGAGGGGAGATCAGGATCAGATCTGGTTCATTTTAATGGCTTCTTCTTCTTCTTCTTCTTCAGTTACGATGCCCAACATTCACAATCGCCTCCTCCTCCTCGTCGCTCTCCTCGCTTTTTCGGCGGGGATTCTGGCGGAGGAGACGAGCCTAATTCTGGCGGCGGAGTCGCTAGAGTGGCCGATGTCGATGTACGGCGACGAGTTGGAGGAAGATGACGAGGAGGAGGAGGTCGGAGACGAAGAAGGAAGTCGCAGATCTCTGTTCTGGAATAGAATGCGGTACTACATCTCGTACGGAGCTCTGTCGGCGAACCTCCCTTGCCCGCCCCGATCGGGTCGCCTGTATTATACCCACAACTGTTTCCGGATTTGCTTGTAAGGTACGGTGGTTTGAGAAGAGAGGTTGGAGGCGAGTTGTCTGAGTTGTTGATCGAGATTGGGTCCTGAGAGTGTTCTGTTTTAAGTTGGGAGAGAGAGAGAAACAGAGGCGTGAATTTAGGAAAAGATAAAGAAAAAAAATCAGAGAAGGTGAATTTAAAAAATGGATAAAAAAAAAATTTACCATAAATTTTGAGTTCATCAGGTGAATAATATTTTGAATATTAATAATGTTTGAAACCCCTGTTATGAGGTTCGAACTAACAAAGGGATTCTAAGAATTCTCACTTTTTGGATTTTTACTTCATTCATTCAAACTTGCCCCCTTGTTTTTTCTTTTCTATCTTTACTTATAGTATTTGATTTCCTTTTTAGGTAAATCCTAAATAAACTAATATGTTTAGTTTTAAGGAACTTCTTCATACAAGTTTTATGTTATGTAACTACTTTACTTTATTTTCTCCAACTCTCTAGCATTCTTTAGTCTACATAATCAGTGTCTGATGTTTGAGGGGAAGTAGCCAGCAAAAACTCATAGATTAAATTATGAAGAAAAAAAAATGTCCGTTTAGCTTAGAGACATAGGAAGTATAGTTTTAGGGTAATTATAAAAAAAAATCTTGAGATTTAGTATAATTTCCATTTTTTTTCTCGCATTTTCAAAATCCTACAAAAAATTTCATGAGGTATGAAGAAATATACATTTTTCTCCGTGAAGTCAACGTCTAATAAAAATTTTATTAGATTTTTCAGTTTAACTGCAACAATTACATGCCTAGTTTTTAAACCCAAACAATTACACTCTAAGTTTTTTATCCTCACATTTTTACCATCTCTCCCAACACAACTGTTTATATCACCTTGAAAATTGAAATGCAGTACTTGGAAAACAGTCTTACTTGCATTCATCTCCATCGCCGCCGCCGTCGTCAAATCCTCCAGACAGATCGCATAATTTCCACTCCAATCACCACTCTCGAACAATTCCAGCGCCGACATAACTCTCAGCTCGGACGAGGGGACGGGCTCGTCCAAGTCCAATGACAAATTCGAGATTAACAATTCCAGAAAAGGATTATAAAAAGAAAACATCTCATCCTACTCCTCCTCCTCCTCCACGTCCTCATCGATTAGCGCCGCCATCGTCTGATCAAGAAATCCCCAGGATCTGTCGAAGCACAGGATGATCAACAGGGAGTCTCTACAGATCTCGAAATTGAAGTTGTCGACGAGGTAACCAGACAAAATATCGGCCAACTTAATGACGTTTGAAGGATCGATGAACGCATCAGTGCTTTTGATCTCCGATACAGAGATCTTTTCTATGCCTCCTCTGGACAACAGAAATTGGGGATCGAATACGGAGAAGAGAAGATTCGGATTGATTTCATTACCGGAGAAGAGGAATCGGTTGCGAATCAAAAACATGAATTGATTCTAGAGATGACAGCGAGACTCATCCAACTTGAACAATTCCACTGCCATCACCCTCGCTGATTCAGGAACGGCGGTCGCCATCTCAATTTCAACGGTGAAAAAGGAGAAATCAGGGAGCACCGGTGTCTGTATATATGAAGAGGGGCTATTCCGTCTAGGCTATCCATTCTCTGGCGTAATGGATTCCTGGCCGCGACGGGTTTCCTAGTGCGGCTGGATTGGGCTGGACGCGGGCGGGTGGGTGTATCGGTGAAGGATGATAGATTTAGTTGTGGTGGGAGAGATGGTAAAAATGTGAGGGCGAAAAAGTTAGGGTGTAATTGTTTGGGTTTAAAAACTAGGCATGTAATTGTTGCAGTTAAACTGAAAAATCTAACAGAACTTTTAACAGACGTTGACTTTAAGAGGGAAAATGTATATTTCTTCATACCTCGGGAGGTTTTTTTGTAGGATTTCAAAAATGCGAGGGGGAAAGTGGAGATTATGCTAAGGTTTTTTTTTTTTTTTTTTTTTTAATTACCCTTTTTTTTTTATTTCTATGTGGTATTGAGTTGGTATAATTAATTGAGGCCATCCTCCGGTACGCAACGAGTATCGTGGGTACCGGTACCAACCCTCTAAAAAATAAGCTTATTAATATAATTTTTTTATTTAAAAAAAGTTTTAGGGTTAATTTATTGTCTTTAGAGTTGTTATATCCATTTTCAATTAACAAATCTTGTAAAAAAAAATGAAAAAATTATGCTATTTTAGTTTAGCGGCGAAACTGACTTAATCATCAATTTACCGAATCGCCGTTTTTATCGATGTATAAAAAAAATTTAATTACATCATTTTTAATCCTAAATTTTAACTTGAAAAAACTTATAATAATTAAATAAATAATAAATTAGTCAAAAAACTCTTTTTTACGTAAATAAAATATTTATTTTTTTAATTTTTAAGTTTGTAGATAGAATTTTCTAATTAATTGAACAAATTTGAAGTTAATAGTAATCCGAAAACACCAATTGTCTGGGTGAGTTATACTCTATTTTGTCAGCATATATGGAGTATTGTTTGTTTGTACAAGAAGACAGATAAGGGCACAAAACTGTTATGATTGAAAGATCCAGGCTAACAATCTCTTGTGCCATCACTTCCGGTATATATAACAATCTAATCCGGAACATCATAATAGTATCATCAACCGCAACATCCCGTAGAGAAATGGATTCAATCTACATCTTTGCACTGCTCTCTCTCAGTCTAGCTCTTGCCTTGTTCTTCAAGAAATCCAGGGATTCTAACTCCAACAATCTACCTCCCGGCACCATGGGTCTCCCCTACATCGGAGAGAGCATAGAGTACCTCTCCACCGGCCGGAAGGGGTACCCGGAGAAGTTCGTCTTCGACAGGATGAAGAAATTCTCGTCTGAGATCTTCAAGACCTCCATCTTCGGCGAGCCCATGGCGGTCCTGTGTGGCGCAGCGGGGCACAAGTTCCTGTTTTCCAATGAGAACAAGCTGGTGACGGCGTGGTGGCCGGATTCCGTGAACAAGATCTTCCCTTCCTCGACTCAGAGTACCAACTCACAGGAGGAGGCCAAGAGGATGAGGAAGCTTTTGCCCACGTTTCTCAAGCCGGAAGCTTTGCAACGCTACATCGGAATGATGGACGAGATCGCCGAACGGCACTTTGAGAGGAGCTGGACGGGGAAAGACAAAGTCGCCGTCTTTCCTCTTTCCAAGAACTTCACTTTCTCAGTCGCCTGCAAGGTTTTCCTCAGCATGGATGATCCGGATAAGGTGACAAAATTCGGAGCTCCGTTTGACGATCTTGCTGCGGGGATCATCTCTGTTCCGATTGATTTCCCGGGGACTGCTTTTAATAAGGGGATCAAGGCGTCCAACACTGTGAGGAAGGAGCTGATAGAGATCATAAAACAGAGGAAGATTTCTATGGCGGAGAAAACAGAGTCAGAGAATCAGGACATTCTGTCCCACATGTTACTTGCGACGGACGAAAACGGAACCCACATGAATGAACTGGATATTGCAGACAAGATTCTCGGCCTGCTGATCGGCGGCCATGACACAGCCAGCGCCGCCATCACTTTCATCGTCAAGTTCTTATCGGAGCTTCCCCACATCTACGACCAAGTCTACAGAGGTTTGCTCTGTTTTTATACAGTACTGTCATTAGGAAGTTCGTTCCTTTGTTGAATGTAATTGGTGGTTGGTGCAGAGCAAATGGAGATATGGAAGGAGAAGAAAGCAGGGGAGAGGAGGCTGAACTGGGAAGATCTTCAGAAGATGAAGTATTCATGGAACGTGGCGTGTGAAGTGATGAGACTTGCGCCGCCGCTACAGGGTTCTTTCAGGGAGGCCATCGCCGACTTCTCATTCGCCGGCTTCTCCATTCCCAAAGGGTGGAAGCTGCACTGGAATGTGAACTCGACGCACAGGAATCCAGATTGCTTCCGGGAGCCTGAGAAGTTCGATCCGACGAGGTTTGAAGGGAGTGGGCCGGGTCCTTACACGTTCGTTCCGTTCGGGGGAGGGCCGCGAATGTGCCCGGGGAAAGAGTACGCCCGGCTTGAGATTCTGGTGTTCATTCATAATTTGGTGAAGAGGTTCAGGTGGGAGATGGTGATCCCTGATGAGAAGGTTATTGTGAATCCGTTGCCTATGCCCGCCAAAGGACTCCCTGTCCGCCTTATGCCCCTTAAACCCTACCCTGCCTCTTAACCCACACATATTTACATGTAGTTCCTGTCTTCTTGTGAAGCTCTTGTTTTTTTTTTTTATTTAAAATTTGGTGGTGTATGCTAATTCCTCTATTTTGTTTGTGGATACAACAAAGGGTCTTTTGACACAAATATTTGAGGTAACGGTGTGATGTTTTTGCTTGTCTGTATTGTTTAACAAACTTATCTTAGAGGTATATTATACTATACTAGTTTTCTTTTTAAGGGAAATAATAAAAATGTGAAGTAAAAATTAAATAATGAAACAGGAAAACAGGGAAAACAGAAAGAGGATAGCATGAGGTGGTGAACGGGGTAAGTAATTGAAAGGAAAGGAAAGGCGGGCCTTAGATGTCTCCCCCGCGCTCACCACAGCCTCTCCCAATGAAACAATGGATGAGGAAAACAAAAACTGCCTAATTTCTCATTTCTCACCACTTTTCTCGCTTCTCTTTCTCCTCCCCCACCTCACGGGAATTAATTCTTCTCCATTGCGCCATCCTTCTTTCTTTTCCAAGATTGTTCTCTAATTTGATCATCAGTATTTCTTTCACCTCCTCGATTCAATTGTGTGCATGAAACGAAAGGAGATCGCATGATCTGCTCTTAATTTGTTATAACTACTACTGCACCGGGGCCATTCTTCCGGCAGATCGGCCGTCCATTAATTGATGTGATCAATGCCAAGACGGTCGTCAAGATTGGTCGGGGTGTGGTCAGGGGTTTGGCTTCAGCAATGCTGGTGAGGAGCGCGGTGCGCTCCCCCCCATTATTCAACCCTGTTTCTGGTGCTTCAATTTTAGGGGTCATCCTTCTCCTCCTCCTCTTGTCGGTGCACCAACACCACCGCTGTGCCGGAGGCCGCCCCGAAGCCAACGTCTTGATCGACTTCAAGAACTCGCTGGACAACCCTCTGGCTCTGAGCAGCTGGGTGGCCACCACGCCCCCTTGCAACGGCAGCCGCCATAACTGGGTGGGTCTCATCTGCATCAACAACATCATCTGGGGCCTCCGCCTTGAGAACATGGGCCTCGCCGGCCCTGTCGACATCCAAGCCCTCGTCGATCTCCCCACTTTACGCGCCATCTCTCTTCAGAACAACAACTTCGAGGGCAACATGCCTGATATCCGCAAGCTCGGTGCCCTCAAGGCCCTCTTCCTCGCCAATAACCGCTTCGCCGGCACCATCCCCGACGACGCTTTCCTCGGCATGACCTCCCTCAAGAAAGTCCTCCTCGCCAACAATGCCTTCTCCGGCGACATTCCATCCTCTCTCACCAAATTGCCCAGGCTTCTTATCCTCAGGATCGAGGGCAATCAATTCACCGGAAAGATACCTCCTTTCGCACAAATCCGCCTCAAGTTCTTCGATACCGCAAACAACGAACTCGACGGTCCCATACCCGCAATTTTCGCCCATTTGCCTCCATCCTCTTTCACAGGTATCAATTCTCGATTTTTTTCTTCTTCACAATTTAAAGATTGTAACTTCGATCAATTCTCTGCTAATTGGTGCAGGGAACAAAAACCTGTGCGGACCGCCGTTGACTACTCCATGCCCAACACCGCCTACGCCGCCGCATTTCTGGAATCCATGGCCGGCAGTGAACATCGCTCTAATCATAATCATAATCGTGGGCATCATCCTGGTGGTGTGCCTGGTGGCATGCTGCTGCGCCAGAAGAATGAAGCAGGAAGAAGAATCAGAGAACGGGCGGCCGCTACAGGTGGAGCACATCCGGCCGGTGGCAGCCCACCACGTTCCGGCGCGCATGCCCAGCGCAGCTAGACGACAACAGACTCCCGACAGCAAGCTCATCTTCTTGAGAGAGGACATAGACAGGTTCGACATTCAGGACATGTTGAGGGCTTCGGCGGAGGTGCTGGGCAGCGGCGCCTTCGGATCATCCTACAAAGCGGTGATAAACAATGGTCTGTCCTTGGTGGTGAAGCGGTATAAACAGATGAACAATGTCGGTCGCGAGGATTTCCATGATCATATGCGCAAAATGGGGAGACTTCATCATCCCAATTTGCAGCCTCTTCTGGCTTACTATTACAGAAAAGAAGAAAAGCTTTTGGTCACACAGTTCGCCGTTAATACCAGCTTAGCCAGTCACCTTCACGGTATTAATTTAATTTAAATTCTGATCATAATTAAATTGATGGGGTTTCATTAATCAATTGAAAGTTAATTAATTTATCATGATTCATGAATGAATGAATCAGCACATCATACATTGAACCAGCCAAGTTTGGAGTGGAGGATCCGATTGAAGATCATAAAAGGAGTGGTGAGAGGATTAACATTTCTGTACAGTGAGCTCCCCAGTTTGGTAGTCCCACACGGCCATCTCAAATCCTCAAACGTTCTTCTTGATGGTTCTTACGAGCCATTGCTGACGGACTACGCGCTGAGGCCGGTGGTGAACCAGGAGCACGCCCACACGCTGATGATCGCTTACAAATCCCCTGAATACACCCAAATTGGACGGATCACCAAGAAGACCGATGTCTGGTGTCTGGGAATCCTCAT
>JBBYHH010712173.1:0-17645 GCA_038382905.1 Daphne laureola
AAGGGCTAAAAGCCCTTAGCTCAAGAAGTTCTTACTTAGGGTTTTTGCTCAAGAGAGCAATCCCCAAAAATATGTCTCAAGACTTTAACTTGTTCAACTTTGTTCAACTTCTACTTAGGAGCCCAACACTCATATATATAGAAAAACCTAAAGACTAAAAATCCCCTAACCTAAAATTACATCTAACTAAGTAGGAAGAGGTAAAATGGGTAGTTCAGGGTAGAATAATTCAGATAAATAAAATACAAATTGGTAAAACCCAGAGGTGTCAGAATGTGGAAGTGAATGGCACTGGTACGCGCCATCGTGGTGCACCAAAACGGCACCGGGATTGGCCGTGGTGCCATTTAGGCGTGCCCTCGTGGCGGATGAAGCAGTTCCGGCCTTGTACATGGAGCACGAGAATGACACCCTCATGGCGCATGCAAACAACGTCGACCTTGTGCATGACGCAGGTGAAGTGCGCCAGCCGGTGGAGGGAAGATGCGCACTGATGGTGCGGGAAAGGTGTGCTGGGGCTTGGTGGTGGCGCTAGTGAACGGCGTCGTGAAGGCGCAACAAAGTGGCGCCACCCTATGCTGAGTCCCCCTAATTACACCATTTTGCATTTTGCTCCTCCATCTTCCTTCTTGGTACAATTAGGTCCTCCCGAGATTGTCTAAAGCTCATTCTCCTTCCTGTTTTGCGTCATATTTGAGCACGTTGAGCTCATTTTCACCTCCAAATGTACGCACCTACAATCTTTGGAATTCATAAGAAAAGTGAGCATTTAACAATAAAAGCAGGCAATATCGGTGGATTTCATGCTCTAAACATGGCGGAAAAGTGTACATTTTGTACACTGATCAGTTTATCAACACGTTGATAAAAGCTAAGTAATACATATAGTCCCACTTACTTTCTTGCATATGCACTCCTATATTTGGTACCTTTTTTATGATAACAAAAAGGGGGAGAAATATGTTCATGAAGTAAGGGGGAGCTTGTCACATTTAGTACAATGCACTGCAATCCCAATATCATTTTCCAAAACTATTTTCCTAAAACGGAGAATATGTTCTAAGGGGAATGTATTCAAAGGTTTGAAAAACGTTTTTACAAAAGCTCATTCTAAGGGGGAGCATATACTCATCTATGAGACATTTTATCAAACAAATTGCAAAGGGTTATCAAAACTTCTTTAGTGTTTTGTCATCATCAAAAAGTGGGAGGTTGTTGACTTTGTTGTCTTAAACCACTTTGTTTTGATAATTCCAAAACCTTAAGGACTTATTTGCAAAGTTTTGATAAACTTAAGTGCACTTACCAAGATTATTAATTCTTGTGTGATTAGACAAAAAACATTGGGATTAAATTGCAAAGTATGAAAAAATACAAGAATTGATGTTTTGTGAAGAACACTTTGGATATTTCAGTTTATAAGCATTTAGATCCAATTTCATGATTCAGGTAGACTTGTTTCTTTGCCATATTTGTAGGAAAATTGAAGGACTAATGCTGAAATATCATCCCTAAAAGCAAAAGTTGATTTCTCCATCAGAGTCAAGAAGAGATTGGATTGTCAAATTGCAATCTAATCATTTATTTAAAGAAATCAAGGAACGCTTGATGCAGTAGGCATCAACGTGTTAATATCAGAATTGCTCAGAATTCAAGCTTCATGAATCACAAATTTCAAGGCATTCATATAAGAAGCAAATCACTCCACTACTGAGCATCAATAATGAATGAAAGCATACAAGTTCAAAGCTCACAATAGAAGCCAAGATGAATGAAGAAAAATCATCAAGTTGTTGAAGCTAGTCCTTATCAATGCGTTGATGGAATGAAGAACGGAATCTGAAGATCTGAAACGGCTAGAAAATCAATTGACAATGGTAAAAAAACTCCAAAATAGAAACTATTTATACCCAACTGCTATGAATTGATGTCAGACACTCCTACCTATTTGTGAAGTCATTAGAGTCTATAAAAGATGAAGAAAATATGAAGATTGAGACACACAACAACAATACTACTCATCTCTGTACATTCTATGAATATTCTTTATCTTCATCACTCACACAGAAAGAAACTCTTGAGCTATCACTCACATAGTTGCAATCATCCTAAAGATCATCCCCCAGAAGCTTTGACTACATCAAAAGAGAGTTCATCATCAACAGAGAAGCCTACTCTACTATTTGCATTCATATTCTGTAAAAGAGGCTATGTCTCGAGGTTACATTGATTAACAACATTAGTTGGTGGTGGTAGACCAGTTCTACATCACTGATTAAGTGATAATTTCCAAAAAAGAGGAAGGTTGATAGATTGCTCTATTAACTTGTTGATCATAGTGTTGTTATCATTCTTGCTAAGTACCGTTTGTCAGGAAACCTTATCGAAAAGTCTTGTGTATCAGGTAGATATTGTACAAAGTCATGTTAGTTAGGTATTTGAGAAAGTCTTATTAGTCAGGCACATTGTGAAGTCCTGTTAGTCAGGCATTTATGGCGTAAAGTCCTGTTTTTCAGGTAGCCTTTGTTTAAGTCCTGTGTGTCAGGCACCTTGTATAAGCCATGTGTGTTAGGCATCAGTTCTAGTGGAAAAACTCAAGTGTAACTTGAGTAGAGGATGTAGGTCGTGTTGCCAAACCTCTATAAATCCTTGTGTCTCTCATCATTCTACTCACTTTTGTCAGTTCACACCATCAAGACATTGATATCTTGTTATTGCAAGTATACTCAACTCTGATATTATCAACGTGTTGATCAGAAGGTTTATGTTGAAAAGCCAATGGTTTTAAATCTGCTTTAAGACCATTTCACCCCCTCTTGACCATACTTGGGTCTATAGTAATGTGGCTTGACTCGATAAGAAGGGTAGTCGATTGAAGGTTATTTGTGGTTGAGCTTAAATGAAACATATTGAGCATGCAGGACTATGAGAACTTAAGATGGAGCAAAAAACTTTAAACCCATTCCCCATGTACTTGATCAATTAGAGTACGGGTTTCAAGCTTCCACTCTCCTTATAATTCCTCTCTTACTTCTCTGATGAAATGCAAATTGTGAAAATGACAATTAAGCACAAGTGTTTCTTCTCGAGCAAGCATTTATTTTTTAAATTTTCAATTTAGAGGGCTTTTCAATCATGTCCCGCCTTTGCCTCTTGCTCTAGGTAACCTTTTTTTGATAAATTTTCACAATCGTCTCACATGTATAACATTTTTGTAATTTTAATACATAGCCTTTTTTGTTTTCAAATTTTCTCAGCCAACATTTCTCGCTTTCCCCCTAAACTTGATTTTGAACCTGTCCCCCAAATTTATTCATTATGTCCTACTAGTTCATGCTCAAAAAGTTTCAAGGACCAAGGATAGATAGAGAAGTGGGTGGCCTACAATGTGGGTTACCACAAACAATCAGGCTTTTAGGCTGAAAGAGGGTTAACTGAGGGAAATATGCATAGGTTGGCTATTTGGAAATTTTGGCCAATCCTAATTTGTTGTTATCATCATGTATCAAAACTAAAAACTGTGAGTTTACAATGGTCAAGATGTCTATGTTCTCACTTAGAAGTTAATCTTGATGCTCTCATGAAGAACATTCACTCAAGAAATCATGTGAAGATAAAAATATAGACACAAAATCTCACATGGTTGTGTTTCCAGTCACTAAGTTGGAAACAAATTTTCAGACCTGATAAAACTGAAACATTTGCTTACTACTAACAGTTTTGATTGTTAAACCAAAGTTGCTTTTAACATTTAGGTTCTTGCTGATAGAAATTTTAAAAAATGCATGCAAAATGAGAAATTCTAAGATCTAACTAAAAGTTGTAATGCAAAGTCAAAGTAACATGCTAAATGTAACTACTATGTAAAGGTTAAAGAATCATCAACATACTGATCAATGTAATCATTCTCTCAAATCCAAAGAGTCAACAAAAAATATGCAACGCATACCCCTCCAAACATAAAATCTTCCATCGTTCTGGATGGGGAGGTAAAGTAAAGAAAGGAATTGAGAGTCATATCAGGGGGCCAGGTTGGCCCCCGATCAATCATCCATGACATCGCTACTAGCTTTAGAGCTAGCAGTGAAGTGTTGTGGAGATTCTAGATCTTGTTCTAGGTCCTCTTTTGGGTCTTCTTAAGTATCATCATTGCTTCCTTTGATCAGGTCAGGGTCATTTTCCAAGATTCCATACATAGAGATGGGCTCAACTGAAGACCCAGATACGGTCAAGAGGGGGTGAATTGGCTTCAAAACAAGTTTAAAACACTTTTGGTTTTGAAATCAAAATACTTGAAAACCCCTTATCAACACGTTGATAAGACATTTTTAAAAATCACTTACAAAGGCAAGGTATCAACGCGTTGATGAACTGCACAGTAAGTAAAGCAAGAAAAGTGAAGGACACGAATATTTATAGAGGTTCGGTCCAATGTTGACCTATGTTCTCTCTTTAAGACACACTTGAGAATTACTCCACTACAACTAAGGACTCACTCATAGGGCTTATACAGAGGTTTCTGACACACAAGACTTCACTTAACTAACTTACAGAACTTTCAACAATGCTTGACACATAAGATTTTAACAAATGCCTGACACACAAGACTTTAATAAGGTACCTGGCTAACAGGACTTTCAAATGGCTTCCTCAGAAATAAGACTTATGCAGTTACCTGAATAACATAACTTAGAGTGAAGACAGTAAATTGTGATCAACACGTTAATAGAATAGACTATCAACCTTCCTCTTCATTGGAAAGTATCACACTATTAGTGATATAGAACTTGTCTAACAACACCAATATGTGTAGTTGATCTTATGAAAGCTCTAATGAGTATGCCTTTTTACAAAAATTGAGTATAGACAGAAAGACTTCTCTTATGATGACTTTCTGTAATGAATCAAAGCTTGCTGATGATGATCATTGAGTGTGGCAGCTTTGTGAGTGTTGGCTTGAGAGTATTTTTAATATTGAATGAGACTAGGAGACATGTTAGCTTTTGTACATAAAGATTGACAATAGATTAGCATACTCATCTCCTTCTTCATCTTCTTTATATAGGCTCCAGAATAGGTCAAATAAGTGTAGGAGCATTGTCAAGATCCTTAATAGTCATTGGGCTTGAATACTTTCCATTTGAAGTGTTTTTTGAACATTTTAGTAGTCGTTGCATTTCCTTTAGATTTTTGTCATCTTCCATCAACGCATTGATGAAGATAAGCTTCAACAACTTGATGAAATTTCTTCTTGATATTTGATCTTCTTGAGCTCTTGAGACTTGAAATGCTTCTCTCATATCTTTAGCTCAGTACTGGAGTGGATGGCTTCATCTTTGACAACATCATATCTTTCAGAATATAAGCTTTGCATCTTATGCAAATGGGTATCAACGCGTTGATGTAAAGTGCATCAAACACTTTTAAGATCTTCTTTCCCTTTATGATCGGATTGCATCTTGTGCTTCCTTCTCACCATGATCTGATATGATTTGAGGATTCTGGTTTCCATATCTTCAAACTTTGACAATTCTTCTTGGATTTTCTATGAATGTGGCTAAGAAACAAGTCCACATTAATCATAAAAATTACATCAAAGGTATATATGTTGAAATAATCAAAAGTTCTAAAATATCACTTTACTCCTTGTTCTTTTCAATAACTTGAAATTGTATCCTAATAATTTTAAGTTTAACAGCGAGAAAATCACATAGATCAACCAATGTTCATAAAGCACACAAATGGAAAAAAATCAAGTGCAATGGCTACTGAATGATCTCAAGACACTCCTACTCATTTGCAAGCATTCTCGAGCTTATAAAAGAAGGAAGAAGAGAAGAAGAGTGCAAGATCATACACTGTGAATTTTGTATAAAGCTAAGCACTTCTTCATCTCCTACTCACTCACAAAGATTAGAAAATACTCTCGAGCCTACATTCACAAAGCTGCAAGCATCCACATGTTGCCTTCGTTATCTCCAACCATTTTTTTTTATGATTCAAAAACCTTGAGGATCATTTTAGAAAGTTTTGATAAACTTAGTGTCTTCACCAAGATTGTTATATCTTGGTTGTTAAGATAAAAAATCATGGCATTAAAGTGCAAAGTACTCAAAAGTACAAGAATTCATGTGTTATAAAAACACAATTACATATCTCGACATGTACTTGATTTTGATCCAAATTCTTGATTAATGTGGACTTATTTCTTAGTCAAATTCATAGGTTTTCGAAGATAAAATGCTAAAGATGAAGTGTATGGAAACCAATGGCTAGTCCCTTCATCAAATAAAGGAGATCTCGGATTGACAAGATACTATCAGCTTAGAAACGGAAAGAAATCAAGAAAGCGTGTGATGTAGTATGCATCAATGCTTTGATGGCCAAATGCTCAAAATGAAAGTTTCATGTTTCACAAACCATGAAGCATTCAATTACGAAGCCATCCACTCCACTACTGAGCAACATGAATGAGAGAAAGAATTAAAGTTTGAAGCTCTCAAGAAAGATCAATATTGAAGAAGAAAATCCATCAACTTGTTGAAGCCAATCTTCATCAACGTGTTGATGGAAGATAACAAAAATCTGGAAAGATTTGCAACGGGTAGAAATCAATTATCCAACATCCACAAAGATCCAAAAATGAATAATTTCATACACCATGACTATGTGAATATCAGAGATGCTCTTACCCATTTTCATACACTCTAGAGCCTATAAAAGCTAAAGAAGAAGAACAAGAAGAAGAAGAAGAAGAAGAAGAAGAAGGAAGAGAAGAGACACAACACACAACGCAAATCTATATATTCTGTGAATACTCTTCATCCTCCTACTCGCTCTTACAGATCAAGAGACACTCTTAAGCTATCATTCATAAAGATGCAAGCTTTTAGAATATCATCTACATGATCTTTCCCTACATCAGAGAGTCTACCATCAGAGAAGGCTCATGTTCTACATTTCTTATTGTCAAAGCCTTTCTCCTTTGAGCTCACATCGATCAAGTTCATTAGTTGGTGGTGATATGCCAATTCTTCATCAATGATTAAGTGAAACTTCCTAAGAAAGAGGAAGGTTGATAGCATACTCTATCAATGTGTTGATCACATTTTTACTATCACCATTATAACTCCTGTTAGTCAAGCAACCTTGGTGTAAAGTCCTGTGTATCGGGCATCCATTGATCAAGTCTTGTGTGTCAGACATTTTGTAAAGTCCTATTAGTTAGGCAATTGGTAAAGTCGTATTAGTCAGGCATTAGGCATAAAATCCTCTATGTTAGGCAGCCTTGGTGAAAGTCATGTGTGTCAGGTAATCATTATAAGCCATGTGTGTCAGGCCTCAGTTCTAGTGGAGATATACTTAAGTGTGTCTTGAGGAGAGGACGTAGGTCAAGTTGACCGAACCTCTATAAATCTTTATGTCCTTCACTCTTCTACACATTCTTATATATGCTAACCATCAACATGTTGATATCTTGCTGCTGGAAGTATACTTAAATTTGATCTATCAACATGTTGATCTGATGGTTTTGGTTGAAAATCCAAAAGGTTTTAAATTTATTTTAAGACCAATTTGTAGACGCAAGTATGGCCAAGAGGGGCGTGAATTGGTCTTAAAATAAATTTAAAACCTTTCCCTTTTCTGATGATGAACTCTTTGGTGATGTCAAAGCTTCTTGGAGATGATCTTCAAGATGCTTACAGCTTTGTGAATGATACCTTTGAGAGCTTCTTTGATCTTTGAGAGTGATGAGGATGATGAAGAATGTACAGTTGTGTATGATATGATCTCATTTTTGTGTGTTTCTGTGTGTGTTCATCTATTCCTTCTTCTTCAGCTTTTATAGGCTCCAAGTTGTGTATAATTGGGTAGGAGCATCTGGAATCATTTCATAGCTGTTATGCATGAATTGTTTTCGTTTAGAGATTTATGACCATTGGCTAATTAATTTCTAGCCATTGTAGATCTTCACAGATTTTTCTCTTTTTCATCAACGCGTTAATGAAGACTAGCTTTCACAACTTGATGGTTTTTATTCTTTGATCTTTGGCTTCTTTGAGAGCTTTAAACATGTAATCTTCCTCTCATAGATGTATCTTAGCAGTGAAGTGATTTTCTTCTTGAATGATTTCTTCAAAGCTTGTGAATCATGAAGCTTGTCTTTTGAGCTTTCTACTCATGAACGCGTTGATGCCTGCTGCATCAAGCATTCTTTGATTTCTTTCCTTATATGAGCTGATTGTATCTTGTCAATCAGGGATTTCCTTGTTCTGATGAAGAATATGATGGTTGCTTCCATAGGATTGAACTATCGCATGTATTCTTCTATTTATCTATGAATGTGACTAAGAAACAAGTCCACATTAATAAAGAAAATGCATCTAAATGATCAATTACCGAAATCTGAAATGTGTTCTTAATAACACATGAATTCTTATACTTTTGCATACTTTGCATTTTAATCCCAATATGTGTTCTTAATAACCATAATCATCATTCTAAGTGGTACCAAACTTAGAGTACAAGTATTAGGCCCCCACCTAGCAATTCCAATTCACAAGCTAGCTAAATCAAGTTTCCTACAAATTCCATTAACTTAGGTGTCTGGTTCTCCTATGTGAAGACTTTCATGCTCAAGAACCAACTTTAGTCCTAAATTTAGACCATACAATTCTCAAAGTAAGACTTCACACAAAGTTCAAAAAGACATCCTAAAAGCAAGATATGTCTATAGTAGAACTCAAGCTAAGCTATTAAACATGTTATTCCATCATCGAAGGCATATAACACTCATCATATTCTAGATACAACTTGCCTACAAATGTTTTAATTTTCAATTTTTTTTGTAAATTTAGGAAAATTTTCAATGCTTAGGGGTTTTTGAAAAAAAGTTATGTACATCCTAAAAAACTTAAAACTAGATTCTTGGTGGGTGTTTAAGAATCAAAAATCATCAAAGGCATGCCCCAAAGATCTCCACAAGAAAATACAATCAAATTCCCCCCAAAACCAAATTGAAGTATGTCCTCATACGGTGAAGGGAATATAAAGGAGGGAGAATTGGAGGGTCATACCTTGGGGGCCAAAGATGCGCCCTTCATGCCTTGAGGTGCAGACTGCATCCAATCCAACCTTGAGTTCCCACAAAGGTGAAGAGTTGGTCCATCTCCATTATCAACAAATACCTAAAATGTCTTCAAATAATACATGGCAAATAGTGTGAAATAGAAAATAACAATTACAACACTCAACACTCAAAAGATATCATTTGTAACTTGCAATTTGTCAAGATAGAACAAAGGTTTAAGACCTGCAAGTTACACAAGGATGTAATGCCCAACTAAGCATGCGTCATGAATGTAAGAGAGGCATAATGTGAGAAGGTGCATGGAATTAATTGAGCTAAGATGTCATGTTAACATGTGTCATATCCTGAAGCATAGAAATCACATGTCAATGCACAATTACACTGTAACAATCAACAATGAAGAATACAAGTGTAATGTATAAGATGCTCATGGTATGAGGTACATGACATAAATCTCAATATTGCACTTTCTCAATCAGTCAATTTAGGATCTCTTTTCGTCAATCACAGCTCATCAATCATGAAAAGAATCAATCACAACATGCTTAATTCGCAAACATCATCACACATTCAGCAAAGCATGCTTAAGTGAATGATAAGGTAGACAAGGTAATTTGCACTCTCTAACTACAACATTTAATTTCAACTGTGAATTTTTTACCTTGTGATCCCTAATAAAATGTGTAGAGATGTGAATGTACCTTATGTTCCAATGTGAGATGGTGTTGGGTGATTATGCCTTACCAAATTGAAGAAAAAATGGTGGAACAAGTGTTGTGAATTGTGTCTCAAGGAAGTATTGAAGATACCTCATTGAAAGGGTCAACAATGGGGTAAGGAAGCTTCTGGCGTGAGCAAGCGGCACATACTGACACGATCTTAGCACCTGGAAGTGACGCCTTGGAATGTTTTGTGCTTGAGGCTTCAACTGGCGCCTCTACAGGACATGAGGCCATAATATGGCACCCTCAACTGGTGCCATGCCCAAAGTGGGCCAAACAATGGCACCTTATAGCACCCTATAGAGCCTGGAAGTGCCGCCTCCCTTAACTTGAATTCTTCCAAAATGCCTCCAAGTGGCGCCAGCTATGGTAATGGTGCCATATATGGCGCCTCATCTTAAAAATATTTTTTCTTCAGCTCGAGGTGGTGCCTTCTGATGCACATGACGCCATGAAGTGGCGCCTCACTTTGTCATTCTTCCTCTTCTTGTTGTCCTTCTTCTCTTTTTGCTGCATTTTCTTCAATGAACTTCCAAAATGGTTGCTCCTACCATTTTTGTGCTTCAACATACATCCATGTTCCTACAAATACTCAACCAAACTAAATGAGACCTTATTAGACCAAATATGAAAAATAAACTAAATAAATAACTAAACACTTTAACCGTTGGGGTGCCTCCCACAAGGGCCACATTTATCGCCTTTGGATAGGCATTGATGTATGATCTCAAGTGGGGTATGTAGAGGGTGGCACTATTCCCTGAATGTGTTGGAGTGAAATGGTTGGCCTTTTGAGGTTCCACTTGGTCTTTTTTATTTTCCACACATAAACAAATGGAACACCCTCTAGCTTCTCCTTCAGGCTTTTCAATGCAGTACCCTCTTTGGATTTTCCCTTCTTCCTCCTCCTGGAAGTGGTACTAAGTCCATCTCTTGCGATCTCTGAAGTGGAATTAGACTTAAGAGGTTGTTCATACTCTTTCTTCTTACTCATCTTCTCTCATTGAGTCTCTTTGATGAAGCATCCTTGATCCACCATATTGGTAAAGGGCTATAAGGCCCTGAACTCCTCACCAACTCCATGACTAAGAGGATCATGGAGTTCTTTCTCATCAGTATAGTCTATCCCACTTATCTCTTTCCAAGTGTAGTCCTCCTCATCCAACATTTCCATTTCTTTCAACCTCCTCCTTTCTTCAAAATCTCTATCCATGTAGGCATCCCACTCAGCTTTGTTTCTCATTCTCATCTCATATTGATCAAGTGCAAAACACTATACTAGTTCTCCATTGGAGACTTTCACAGTGTCTTCAAGCTTGAATTTGACCTCTTCATCTGCAACTTTCAAAGTGAGACAACCCTTCTCAACATCAATCATGGATTTCCAGGTATCTATGAAGGATCTACCAAAAATAATTGGCATCTTATCATCCTCCTCCATATCTAGCACCATTAAGTCTTCCGGGAAATATAACTTATCAACCTTGACAATCACATCTTCTACTATCCCCTTTGGATAAGTGAAGGAATGATCAACAAGTTGTAAGCATATTGAAGCCGGTTTAACCTATCCCAAGCCAAGATTCTTATACAGTGACCATGGTATGAGATTGATGTTGGACCCTAGGTCGCACAATGCCTTATCATAATGAAATGGCCTTATATCACACGGTATGGTAAAACTACCGAGATCCTTCAGCTTCCTTGGGAGTTTCTTTTGAATCACGGTGCTTGCTTCCTCCTTCATCACAATCAATTCATTCTCTTCAAACCTTGTCTTCTCTTCAAAAACTTTGCATACTTAGGCATTTCCCAAATGGCATCCAAAAAGGTCAAATTAATTTCAACCTTCTTCAACACTTCAAGGAATTTTTCAAAGTACTCCTTATCATGTCGATGTTGAAGTCTTTGGGGGTAGGGGAGTTTCATGCTCACTTGGGATTCTTTCCCACTGATTTTAGTTCCGGAATCCTTCTTGGAGATTTCACAATTAGTGTTCACAAATTTATCCCTTTTCTAATTTCTTCTTCCACTTCTAGCTCTTTCTTATTTTTCTCATTCTCAACTTCTACTAATGGCTTTCCACTTCTCAACATTATAGCATGACACACTTTACAATTCTCCTGGGCACTTGGTTCCATCTCGGAAGGGAATTTGCCCTTGTGCAAGATTTTCATCGAATTAGAAAGTTGTGCAATTTATGTCTCCAAGTTATGAATTGATATGTCACCACCACCACCCCTATCCCCGGCACATCGGCAAAAGTGTGGATGGTATTGGTGCGGTGGCGGGGATGGTGGAGATGTCAGAATGAAAAGTTATTTCAGTTATGTGGACCCAAAACCCGACTCTAGAAATTTTTCTAAACTTAATTACTTCTCTCTAACTACTTAACGCGTTACAGGTTTTTACGGCTTTCTAATTATGTTGTAAACCTCCACCCAAAATACGTTAGCAGTTTTACAGAGAATCACGCAATAATATAGCATCTAAAGTTAAGCTCCGCTCAATGCCAGATGCACCAGAAAGGAGCCCTGGCCATCACACTGGGCAAGCACTCCCCGAGAAAATAAAATTATACAAACCATCAGGACTAATAATTTCTACTAGCTACATGCGCATGCTGCGTCTACAGAGCCCAGAATAAGCCATAACGGAATACGTACTATCCTTACATGAGCGGGTCATCAAGACCCCGATGATCACTACAAGTTACTACTGCTGTTGCTAAATATAAACAAAAAAGTCAACCATTAGTCAAACCATAATCGTTCTCACCCAGAAACATACATATAATCAAAATCAACTTAATCGAGACTACCCCTAATCAGAATCATAAACCATAATCAAGGAGCTATGTACCTCAGATACCAGAAATCACAGATCAACCAGGCAGAGCTACTCTGCGGTAGCGAACTAGAAGCTCCTGAAAAATATGAGTATAATGGGGGGTGAGTCCTCGAGAGGTACTCAGTAAGGGTTAGGTAAGGATCATGGTTTTAGTTTGAAAACACTTGCATAAAAGGGTTAGCGTGCCATGTTCTAACATTTATATACAATCTAAGTATAACATGGAAAATGATATGCAAATGTCGTGATATGCAATACGGAAGTTCCGTCGGACTGTAAGTAGACCATCCCAGTCCCCAGTGGCTCTAAGCATCGCTCACGGGGCCAAAACGCATGGTACCAGCAAACAATATCATCGAGCAACTGGTCGGCATCGACCGCCTATTCGGTTCTCCCTGACGAATCAAATCATCGACCGTCTGGTCGGCATCGACCACCTAGTCGGTTCTCCTTTACGAATCAAATCATCGATCATCTAGTTGGCATCGACCGCCTGGTCGGTTCTCTCGAATGTAAAAACCTGCATACCATTAACCTTACCATAGAACTAGTCCCGGGAGTCACCGGGCCCAACCCTCGACCCAGGAACTACCCGTTAAGTAACCTAATATGCATGAAGGAAACCCACAATGCATATTAAGAAAGTAAAACCCCTTACCTAATCAGATAGCACATGACAAACCTGAGCAACAAGTTTCCGCAACGTTCCTTTTTAAACTCTTACGGTCTACAGCCACCAGATATCAAACTAGACAAACACACAACTTATAAGGTTACAAATTTCTTAATTTAATCTCACTTATCACTAATAGTCAACCCATTGATCAAAAGTCAACAGGTTGACCAATTCGATCAAATCATACAGAAAGTGATCAAATAACTTGTAATATTACCTAATTACCACTAAACACCAATTAAATGTCATTTATGACTATTTATCACTAAAGTCCCTAAACTTTGCCAAAATGTTCAATTTTGGCCCGAATTCTCATAAAGTGCCAAAAACACCCAAAACATTACCAATTCCTTTCTTAACTTCACAGAAGTCCAATTCCACTTGATTTATCCTTGATTACAAACTAAGTCCTCAAACTTTAACCAAATATTCAATTTGGCCCAAAGTTATAAAAGTGGTAAGATTACTTAAAATTTTACCAATTCTTAGACTTATCTCCAAAAAGATAAGTTTCACTTCTTTTCCCACTTTTTACTAGCAAGTACCTCACACTTTTCCAAAAAGTACAATTTAGCCCAAGATTACATAAAGTGTTCAAAAACCATAAAGTGCATTCAATTTTCACACTTAGCTCAAAAGAGTTAAGTTTTACTTTATTATCCATAACTTACCAATAAATACCAATTAAGACCAAAACTTATCCAGATCTTACATTTTTGCATAAAACTTCCCAAAATGACCAACTTTCTTAAAACATTGTTAACTTCCACCCTTAACTTTATTTAAGCTTAATTCCATCTTATTTGTCACTAATTACCTTCCAACACCCAAATTTTCCAAACTTTACACTTTGGTCCCAAATGTCCAAAAGTGACAAAATGGCCCCTAATCTTCAAATTAGCTCATGTTCACCCAATTTCAACATTTATCAACAAAAACACCAAATCTTTCCAAACCAACCCAAACTTTCGGCCAAGTTTCAATTTCACCCTAGAAGTTTTTCTTCCACTTTTCAACCAACATTTTTAGGTGTTCTAAACTTCATTAATTCATCATTAATCCATACTTTAGTAAAGAACACCAACATTAAATTTATCAATAAATTTGGCCAAACTATCACATCATCATCCATGATGATTCAAGCTTAACTTCATGCATTAAATATGTTCATAAATAACCCAAGAACACATATTAACACATACTTTAACTTGAATCCACACTTTGTTCATAAACCATAAAAATCGGCCAACACACAACATGTTCTTCGAAGATGATTCAAGCTTGATTCCAAGTATTAAACATGCTTACAATCGACCCAAGAACACAAATCAACCTTCACTTCAAAAATCCATCATGCTTTGTTTATGAATCACCAAGAACACCAACTTCAAAATCATGAACAATGGTACACTATCCAAGCATGCGCCACAGCGGGCCTCGCTAGGCTACCCAGGCGTGCGCCTCAGCGGGAATCATAGGACAGCTACCACGCACGCGAAGTGCAAGTAGCCCATCGAGGGGCATGCATAGATAGCCCTCGCACACGAGTTATGGCGACTGTGCCCCCTTCACTCGAACGCATGACTCCCGCATTCTCCTTGACTCCCACGTTCTAAGTTGGCATGACTTCCACATTCCGTACAATGTCGAGACGTGGCCCGGGAACTATGGAGGAAGCTCCATATATAAGGAGGTTGATCTGAGAGCAAAGGTATGATATTCTCCCTAACTACAGACATTTAGACCTGGAGTCCTTAAACTGACTTGAGTGTCAGAGTATCTCCCCGGGGTTCCACAACCTCGGATCTTTTCAGGAGATAATTGGCAGCAGAAGGATCATCGTTACCAAGGAAGAGAAGCAGTCAACAATGTTATCTGGATAGCTGAGATTTTGGCTATCAGATTAGTGCCATCTATGGGAAATGAACCAAGCCCACGAAACTCACCATGCCAAGAACAAGAGCTAGTGAACGCCTAAATGGTGAAGGAGCAAACGGCGGAAACGAGGCTCCCCCGTACCAAGAGGATAATGTTTCTGTTCACACCATCGGAGAAAGCATGGCTCCCCAAGGAGCAACAAGAGACGTCCAACAGAACGTGGTGCTCCAACAAACCAACATTGCAGGTTTGAACCAAGCAACAATGGAAGCCATCACGGAAGAAGTGGCGAATAACCTCCGGAGTACACTAGCGAAGACCCTCAGGGAAATACTGGATGCTTCAGGAAGCATCTCAATTTCACGACAGGCCTCAAATGCACTGTCATCACCAGTGATACAGGAAAACCGCGCGGACCTTGCTCATACGGCTTCCCTAAGTGTGCTAGCCTGGTGCATGGAGTAAATAGAGAAGTGAGAAGAAAGAATCAATGCATCAACTGCAGGACTGGGCCTGAGCCACCTTTGGACCAAGCCATTCGCAAGCCAAATCCTCACCTCGCCACCACCAGAGCAATTTCGGCAGTCAAAACTCGACGCCTATGACGGAGTCTCTGATCCGGATGTACACCTGTAATGATACATCTCGGCCATGGCCATCGCCAGGGCAGACGATAGCACCATGTGCCGAGCCTTCAGCTCCACGCTGACCGGAGCAGCCGCCGCTTGGTATAGCACCCTGAGAGGTAAGTAGTTTAACTCCTTCAAGGAACTCTCTCTCGCATTCTCTAACTATTTTATAGGCTCCAAGCCCTCGCCAAAAATAGCGGCCCACCTGCTCAAAGTAAGAAAGCACAAGGAAGAGCCCCTCAGGGAATACATTCAACATTTCCAGACGGAGGCAATCCAGGTCCTTAATTTGAGTGAAGAGATAAGACTCCTCGCTGCCATGCAGAGGCTTCAATGGGACTCTCGATTCTTCGTGGAGGTCAATACAAATCCTCCAGGCAGCATGGAGCAGTTCCTTGCGAGGCCCATCAGATTCATGCATGCAGAAGAGATAATTAAGCCCTAAGCCAAGCCCTCGCAGAGCGAAGCCAGGGTCCAGAATATGCGAGGGCAGGATAGCCGAGCAGGGGCAAAACACACCGAATTCTCATCCCAGTCTGCGCGGGATCATCATTACCTCCAGCTCCCGCCTCTCTGGAATTCTCAAACCAACATCTTCCACATCCTCGAAGCAAGGCGCGTGGTTCCAAGATGGTCATACCCCCTGTCCAAGCAAGCCAATAGTCGATCAAGCAAATACTGCAGATACCGCTGCGATAAGGGGCACGACACGGAGGACTGCATCGAGCATAGGAAAATGTTGGCAGAAATGGCCGTGCATGGGGAGCTATCTGAGTTCATTGCACGGGACCACTCCCCCAGAAAGGATTCACGCAGGGGTCGAAAGCGCAAAAATAACCATGCCAGGGACGACAAGAAGCCAATGGAAAATTGACAGTTGCAACGACGAGAGGGGGACCATATACCGCCCCCAGCGGGTCGCATTCATGTAATAATGCAGTGCAAAGGGGCGGTGGCAAGACGACGTTACATGAGGCAAATCTATCAGCTTGAGCACTCCGCAACCCAACTAATCCATCGGCGGAATGGTACATCAATAGTGGTCCCTCATGTGGACCCTCTAATCATCACAGCCCGCATTGCAGGTTGGGATACGGACATAATCTTTGTGGACACAGGGAAAAATGCAAACGTAGTCTACAAGCAAACCCTACAGGCAGCCAAGGTGCCCCTCTCGTGCATCCAGCCAGCGAAATGTGCAACCTACGGCGTCGGAAGGGAAGAGATCCCCACATTGGGAATCATCACCCTCCCATTCATGATGATGGAAACAACATCCGGCGGAGCACCCGCTTGCAGCTCTAGCTTCATAGACTTCATAGTCTTAGACCTACCATCGCCTTTCAACGCGATCATCGGAAGGCAAACCCAGGTAGAATTCCATGTGCGGTGTGATGTGCGCACCCTCAACTTGGAATTCGCAACAAGCTCGGGGGATGCCTACATCTATGTCAACCAGAACATCTCGAGGGGCAACTACGTAGCATCCCTACTTGGGCCCGCGAAGGCACCACCACAAGCGGAGCCCAGAAGATGCCACTTCGCCCCTAAAAGCGTGACACCGGAGCGCGCAGGAAAGATCCCAAACTTATCAGGGGACATCGAGGAGGTGGAGATATCACCAGGGAAGAGGTTCCGTATTGGGAAAGACCTGCCGTCGCCAACTAGAGATGCCCTCATCCACCTGTTACAGGCCAACCTGGACGTCTTCGCATGGAGCCCTGCTGATCTACCGGGCGTCGACCCCAAAGTGATTTCTCATAAGCTTAATGTTCTCCCTGATTTCACCCCTGTTAGGC
>JBBYHH010712284.1:0-17639 GCA_038382905.1 Daphne laureola
AACACCACCCCAAACCTCATGGGGTAAATAATAATTTCCCAATATGTATTGTAACACACAGCAATATGAGACTGCAACTAGAAAGAGTCAATAAGGTTGTTACTTTACCTGAACTCCGGGATGTGTCTCATGCATAAACTCAAATAACTTGTTAACAACAGTCTTCAAAAATTTCCAGTGGGCCCTCAGAAACCTTGGATACTGTCCAACAACATACCTGTTAAAAGGATTTGATACAAACATTAAATGTATAGACGCTTCAGCATTACTCATCAAAGTAACACACAAATCTCCAGACCAATATGGCATCCTAATAGCAAGCCACAAGGATGAGCCAATTAATCATTGCAGTAAATCAATTTTCCCGGAGCTCTTACATGATGTTACTTGCAATGACTGCTTTGTTGTCTTTCCCTTTAGTGATTTCACATAGATTCAGCAAGTCACGAATGACCATCACCAGGAATCTGTTCTCCTGCCAATGATAAAGGATAAAAAAATCCATTTGATTCTTCACCCATCACTTTTTGCATCACAGATGTGCATATTTAAATACGTATCTCCATTTATTCACTTTCTAACAAACAAGGGCTGCACACCAACCACATTGACACTTTCTATCCATTAGTAAATGTGAGACCGTACTAGGTGGACCAGACAGCTGCCTACAAAGCAGGCACACAGACACACCAATGACACCTTTTTACTAGATATTTTGATGATATAACAGGATAATATCATTAATTGGAATCATACAGGACATGTACTAATAGATACTCGTTTTGTCCCACAAAGAAAGTTATGTTTCGTTTCAGCATTTAATGCGTTTTATTTCAACAATTTGATTTATAAAATCAGATAATTTCAGTGCAGAAGATGAATGGACATTGTATTTACTAAGTACTCTCCCATTTGCTTGCAACATTTCTTTCAACGTTAATCTATATTTTTATTTCTCCAAGAATTGTAAACAAAATTTAAAATTGTTATCCACAAATAATAAATTGACGTTTCTAGATTCTAGAGACATTTCTTTAGGCTTGTTTAAACATTCTTTCCAGCAATAATTCCAGTCAAACACAACATAGAAAATCGAATGAAAAATTCATTTTGAGACTCAGGGAGTAAATTTTCTTTTATGCGGACTGCAAAAGTTTACTAACCTTATCATGAGCTGGTTGTATAATTGTTCAAAATTCATTACTTAACATTTAGATCTTTAAACCTTCAAGTCCAGTACTTCACTTTACAATAACTACCTTCCTTCATCTTTCCTTCCAGGCTCTATCTGTTTGACAGACTTTTAACAGGATGAACCAAATGCACATCCCAGGTTAACTGGGACGAACAAACTCGCATTTTTAGTGTGCGAATCTATGTGCGGTATGGTAACAATAATGCACTGGCCCCTAAGTGAAACATATAGATGAGAAGCATACAGAAACAGCTTTGGCAACAAAGCTAAAATTCAGTTGCTTTCCCAATCAAACACCTCTACACTGACTAGTGTTTTGATGCTTCTCCTTGCAACTCTTACTTCATTATGAACACCCCTGCAGCCCCCACTTTTCCTCCCCCTTCCATCCCCCAGACCACCCTGATTTCTTCAAGATCTTTTTCCCTATTCCATTATACATAACTACATGTTTTTTTTTTCCAGTAACAACTTAAGAAGGGAAGGGCATCCGCCATAAAACTTTGCCATTATGCTTCTGCGTGAATTTATAGTGTCAACTAATTTTTTACAATAAATTGCCACTATAAACTTCATGTCACCGACCCCAACGTAATTGGGATTAAGGTGGTGGTGGTGGTGGTGGTGGTGAAGATTGCAGTGGTGGTGGTGGTGGTGGCGATGATGGTGATGGTGATGGTAAAATAAGGTGTATTTATTCGCTTATCACACAAACAAGCTAACAGTAATCGTAATCATGTCTGGCCATTCAATCTCAACCTTACCATGTTTTTGTTCATTTGATATATAAGAATTTGTTTACAAATGTCATTTCCTGTATGACACCCCTTGTACCTAGTGTGGAGATCCCTTAACTCATTTTTCTCTTCTACACTAGTCCCCACCACAAATATAATTGCCACTTAGAATTTTGGATATTCCATTTGTCGTATTCTTGTTGTCCTTTATGGAAAAGGGACAACACAAATGGGACAGAGGGAGTATTACCTATTAAATTGAGAACAATGTGTTAGCATAACAGCGCAGCACAAGAGTGCTACAGGAGAATGGGGTAGAGATTTAGACTCTTTTCTCTTTAGTATCCATCAAAACAGGCATCAGAGATTAGATATACTTCACTACTTGCACTTAGATCAGATTAATTATTACCACTATACAAATATGTCCAACATCCCTGCAAGATTTTTTTTTGCAGTATTAATACAGTAGACTATAGAAGATCCATTGGTGTGATAAACTATAACAAACGATTTCAGGTTTAGTAGAGCCTCCAAAACATGTCATGCCAGGAGTAACCGCAAAAAAACAGGTCCACTTCAAAGTAAACATCTTTCCTCGCTGTTGAACAATCTATCAAGATAACCAATCCCTAAATAAATAATAAACCATCGCACCAGACCCCTAAATAAATAATATTGTAAAGCAAACAAGTGATCCAGATACCTGTTCTTCCATCATGGAGCCAGAAATAGATCCTATTGCCCAGCATAAAGTATTCAAATTATTCCATGTCCAATCTTCACCACTCAATTGTTTACTCAGTTTCTTCAACATCTAAAATAACAAAAGAGAGACCAGCTTATACACAAGGATATGTTGTATATACCAATAAAACCAAATGGCCATAAGCTACAGTTCTCTCATGTTAGCTTCTATTAACAAGAAAAAGGACTCAAGCCAGTCAAACGTGACCAGAGAGATGACTTAGTAGATCACCTGCTTTTCAGTATCATCATGATCAAGGTGTGCCAAATAGATTAGTGTCTCCCTCATAATCTGCAGCATGTATTATTTGATACAAGACATTAAAGAGAGAACTCACCATGATATGATTAAAAATACAAAAATAAAAGAAATTTTCTTTTCAAGCAAAAAGACTACAAAAACACTCAAAAACCGAAAGTCATGCTGTCTCAAAAGGAAGCCTGGGGATTGTATGGATCAAACCTTAGAAAAGGGCATCTGTTGATCCTTCTAAATAATTTACTGGTTTGGCGCCAGAAAAATACTAGAAGTTGCAATATCTAAGAGAGCTCTATAACTGTTTCAGAAGACAATAGGGGGTTTCAAACATACAAAAAATGAGGTGAATTTTCTCATTTTTTCACCTCATTTTCTCACTAGTGAATAACTCAATTTTTCACCAAATTTTTTTTGGACCTCTGGTGAGAAACATAAATGTGAAAAACAGGAATTCACTGTGAAATTCTCTTCAACACCAGATTTCTCTTCAACACCACAAAGAAGAAGCAGATCAACTCTTCGGCCTCTCCTATCAAGCCGCAAGCCTCACCTCCACTCATACTTCCCAGCGATTCTTCTCTTCCCCGCTCAGTTCGAGTAACTTCCGATGGCCTCATCCGCTCCTCTCCTCGGTACGCTTCTGCTTCATGTTTTAGATGGGCTGAAGGATTCGACTCGCCGGAGACCGGATTCAACTCGCCGGAGGTGTGGGCTGAAGGATTCAACTCTCCAGAGGCCGGATTCGACTCGCCGGAAGTGGGCTGAAGGATTCGACTCGCCGGAGGTGGGCTGTATGTTGATTAAAATGAAGGATCGAGCTCTGTTGTTCTTGTGTGGGTGGGTGTGAATGCAGCAGAGAAAGAAACAGAGAAGATAGGGAAAGATGAAAACAAATTTAGGGGAAAGTGAATTTGGGAGGTGAAAAATAAAACTTATTCACCATGAATTCTATCTAAAATTTGATGAATTTTATTCCTCCCATTCCTTGTGTTTGAAACCCCCTAATAACTAAATAATATTGATCTTCCGCATAGATAACTTTTTCTTACTGAGCACCGAGATTAAGGAATGTTGTTGACTAGAGGGTAAGAAAGTAAAATAAGCATATAAGACAAAAGTAACTATTTTTAGTGGCAATGGAAAGTGAGGGTAATGAGGTAAAGTTAATGTGAAGATTTCCTAAAAAAAAATGTATCGATTTTACTAGGAGAACCCAGAAAATAAAATGTCTCCATTTTCGTATCCATTTTCTTGGGATGGAGAAAGTACATTTTATGAAGTTTCAGATTAACTCTGCAACTTTAGACTCTCTTTTATACGTAATCATCCCACACCTTGAACAAGTGTCATTAAATACAAAGCTATAACTGAGTACAGAGCTAATCAAAGAATAATGCTACACACTAAAACCATTAAAAGAGCTGCATACAATGACCATTATTCTTAAACAACCAGCAATAATTCTTGAATAAAAAGGGCAACATAACAATTATAAACATAGACATTAAATTGAGAAAACAGAAATAATAATGATCCACAACAAAATAATATCAGTATACAAACCTTATCCAGCAGAATTTTACCTTATATTGAACAAGAACATCATTATCCTTCATAGTTTCACGAACTATATTCCCATTTTCATCTTCAACGATCAAGACCTCTTCCGGCTTTGCCATGCGAGAAATCATTAGCATTCTCAATTTCGACATGGTACCAGAATACAGCTGGCGCCGCTGCACAAGCTGATTACCAATACCATCAACCATACCAGGAAGCAAAGGCATCTGTCAATCAATCAAACCCAATAATTCAATAACTGATACTCCTTAAAGTCATGTGATCAAAGTATGCATATAGTCTTGCAAGAAAGCAGATAAAACAGAAAATATACTTATTCAAGTTAGAAGATGCCACAAAAACTAATTCATACTCCCTCCGTCCACAAAACATTGGCCTATTTGTTTCGACAGTTTCGCAGTGTTTAATCTATGATTTTTTTTCATGAATGTTTAGACATTGAAAATTAAATATTTCATATATATATCATAATTTGACATCTAAATTTTCTAGATATATTTTTTCTGAATTTTTTTAAACTATTTATCTTTGTTAAAATTTGAGTCAAATATTGAACTTTGAAACAGCAAAAACAAATGGGCCAATCCTTCATGGACGGAGGGAGTATATGTTACATATTGATGAGGTTGGAGCATCCTTCTCACGCAGATTCAAACGTGTGGTCGGAAAAGGGGATTCTATTAGCTTCTGGCATGACGTCTGGTTTGGTGATCATCCTCTCTCAGAAAAGTTTAAAAGATTGTATGCATTAGAATTGAATAAGAATTGCCTTATACAAGAACGTTTGGTTGAGGGAGGCGCAGATGTGGTATGGACATGGTGTTGGAGACATGTGCCGCGTGGAAGGGAGGAATCTGAGTTCAGAGCGCTGCTGTCCTATCTACAAACCTTTTCCCCGTCAAGCCAAAATGAAGACAGTTGGTCGTGGAATGGATCGGTGACTGGAAGTTATCAGGTATGTAAAGTTGCAAGAGGCTTGGATTCGGTTTGGATAGTTCGGGATGAGGTAACTACCAGGTGGTGTAAAAGAATTCCGAAAAAGATGAATTTGTTTATATAGCGAGGCGAAAGTTCTTACCTACATATTTGCAACTTGCTAGGAAAGGTTCCAATTCCTTCTCTCATTTGCCCATTATGCTCTGAATTTGTCGAAGATGTAGAACATGCTTTATTCAGATGTCGTCCGGTGCTAAAAGTGTGGTCGGTAGTGGGGGATTGGTGGGGAGTTGGTCCATTATTTTTGTGGGACTGTGAGGACCTAACATCTCAGGAGACGCTACATAAGTTGTCAGCAGTAGTTCGTAATGTTTGGGAGGCAGTACTGCTGGTCACAGTGTGGGTGATATGGAAGGCCAGAAATAAGTTTGTGATGGAGTATAAACAATGGAGTTTGTTGCAGATAACATCGGACATACAAGTATTGTCGCATCTGTGGATCAAGTCAAGAAAGCATAGCTTGGTGGGTTCTTGGGCAGGATGGTTACTCAACCCGCAGCTTACCTGTTCTACTTCTGGTGTAATCTAGTTGACTCTGGCGCAAAAGATGTCATGAATGACTGTCAATGCATTGTGATATGGAGAATATAATACAGGGGCTGTGATGTAAGGAGGTTATGCATCTCTGTTCCTGGACTCATGAACAGGATGCTTGAGTATTTAATAAAATCAATTTTAGCCGTCCAAAAACAATTGATTGAGTTCGTGTCATTAACCAAGCATACAGTTTACAGTCAGCACCAATCTCCATCAATTTTCGTAGGTTGAATACAAGTAACTTTCACAAATGTCTGCTGAAACCAATTCTAGAAGCAGAAGTGACAAAAAGATGACGAACCATCAATTTTCATTGGTTGAATACAAGTAACTTTCACAAATGTCTGCTGAAACCAATTCTAGAAGCAGAAGTGACAAAAAGATGATGAACCATGCAAGCAGCCATAAGTGCAGTCAATAGTACTTCTCTCAAGATTAATTAGTTTCCAACAACAATGCTTCCAGAGAGAGAGAGAGAGAGAGAGAGAGAGAGTACCTGAAGCCCCATTAAGCTTGCTGTGACAGCAGGATTATCAACGTTATGGTGAGCATCAAAAAGCTCTAGGACAAGGGAATTCCAATAATCCAAGCACACCTATCATGTTAAACCATTCAGAATACAACAACCTAAGGGCAAGTTCATGAGAAAGAACAGCTAAACTAAAGCATCAAAAGATAAGTCAGAGCATTGATACCTTGAAGACCTCTGTATCATCCACGTAGGAAATATTAATAAGATATTCAAGACCCATAAGCAGCGCTGCTAAGTTCTCTTGCGTGTTTTCTAGGACTCGAATATGAAACTGCAATGAATGGTGAAACTTTAGATATGACAGAATATTATGAGGGTAAGATCATTTCCAAGATATAAGATATTCCCAGACTGAAACAGGAATAAGAAGGGATCTCTAGTTGAAACAAACATAAGATTGATCAACTAAAGCATCTAACAGCCATAAAACAATAACTTGTTAATAATATGAAACAAAAAAAAAATACATCAATCCAGTCAATCTTTCAGGCTGGATTAGTGTGCAATGGCAGAGAAGTAATCACATGTAAGTTGCTGTAGTTCACAAGGTGCACCTCCAAAGGTTACGACAACCTCAGGTGGCCACCTCAACAATGCAAGGACATTCACATTAAAGGCCTTACCTTAAAAAACGAAGTAAAGAAAAGTGCCAAGTTCTGTATGAATGCCTGAAAAGAAACATTCTTAAGTTACCTGACAACTATCATAACATGATAAACACAACAATCCCTTGTCACTTAGAAATCTCTACCTGTTCCTCAGAAGATCCATGAGTATATGCCTCGGGGATGTTTGTGATTGGTGACAAAATGGCCTGAGAGCACCACAAACCAAGAATTAGTCAATTAAAAATGAGCATGAAAAACAACTACTAAACCTGAATTTAAAGAACATAAAAACATATCATCATCATTGTACTGCACCTTAATCCAACCTAGCTTGGGGTCAGAGGAATCAAGGTAATAGTGTTCAAGTTGGTTAAAACTACAACTTCATGTGTAAATCATAGTGGCTAAGTTTCAAGTGGCGGCCCTTCTTGGTGCAACCCTCTTGCTAGGAAATAATAAGATTAAATTTTAAAACTGTCATAATGATACGTATCATCTACTTGCATGAAGGCCTATCAAGAAATGTTGATGAGTTCTGATAATTTTCAAAGCCATGTTTTGTTAAAAGGTAGATACAATTATCATAAACTCAAACTCAACATGCACATAACAGAACATGAATGGGATGGTGCTAGAACTTGAGAAATAGTTAGAAAGAAAACATGGCATAGCACAAAAAGAAGAAAACACAGGAGCCATGCCTTGGTCTCTCTTAGATAGTTTGCAATATGGAAACCAGAAAGTTTGTTTAATGACGGAAGATCTTTAACTATTCCAAAGCAGAGATTTGGAGAAGCTTGCTGCTAGATTGAAAAACATGTGGCTTATACGATTTGTGATTAATATTTCCGTTGTACATAGGGTTGACACCTCCTCCATGCATTTCTATTAAACACACACCCACAAGCACATACCTGCAACTGAACCATGAATACAGTGTACATCTTAACAAATTGCACATTATAGTAGTCTCCAAAGTTCAACGCTGCCACCTTCATGAAAGAACAACAAAACAACCCGTGACAATTCTTAGAGCAAGCAAAACTAGAGCAAGGCTGTGACATTCTTAAGAAACAATAATGCACCTCTGTTAGACATTGAAGGGTAAGATTCCGGTATGCCGCCACAGGAAAAAATTTCAGAAGTGTTTCTAGCTGCAAAGCATTAAAGTCGCCGAGGAGAATTCGAAGAAACAATAATGGCAGTTCAAATAAACATACTCCCTCCATCCTCAATTAATTCATACATTTGTTTTTGTTGTTTCACAGTATTTAATCTATGATTTTTTATGAATGTTTAGGTATTTTAAGTTAAATGATTCTTATCCATATCATAATTTGAAACATAAATTGTCTAAACATACTTATGAATTTTTTTCACTATTTATCTTTGTAAAAATTTGAGTCAAACATTACAACTTAAAACATGAAAGTCAAATGTATGAATTAATTGAGAGCGGAGGGAGTACTAAACATCAAGGGAATGACATCAAAAGTCAGATATGAAATACATACCAATGGAGATTCAAAGATGTAGCCCAAAGGTATCCAAGAAAGAAAAGCATGTAAGGTAGACAGTGTTGCTCTTATAAGTTCCGGCCTTTGCGATGCTGAGAGTACATACAAGCAGAGTTCATGGATGAGCTGGAATTCACTGAAATAAGTGAGAAACGTTAGTATTCTAATCAGGAAGCAAGCAAAATGTCAACATTCTAAACATAGCTTGAATAACAGAAGCCAGTAATAAATGGTTCTAACAACTTTTCAATAAAGAAATGCATTCTTGCCAACAGTCCCATCTCATAAAGATGTTCTAAGATATACACCTAAGTAGTAAACTCAATTCAAGTAAAACCCTATCACAGATTTCGATAATCTCAATACTTGTCTTATAACTGATGGAACGCAAAGTCACCGATCATGACCACCCATCATGCTCTCAACAGTTCTATCAGTAACCACAAATTCAAAGCATAGAAAACCTCAAGAGATTGAATAGGCAAATGGAACTTTACCTATTTAATGATTGTTTTAGCTCTTTAATCTTCACTTGAGTCATTTCACCTCTCGAAAAATCAAATACCTCTTCACTCAAGAGCTGATGACATAAGAAGAAGTATCACCAAAATTGTCAGATATACCTGAGTAAATGATAAATTTGCAACAGTGTATTTTGGTTGGTGATTATCCAGTTTAAACCGTTTATGTGACTAAAAATTTGCGATTAGGATTGGGTAATTTATTGACCTTAAATGTAAATTAATGCAATTATTGTGAATTGCAATTTATTTTTCATATACTGGGATTAACTCAAGTGATTAATCCATTCGATTATCACTGATTATCACTAAACAAATAGGGCCTTGAGCTCTTACTTTCAGAATCACCATGCAATTCTCACAAACGGTTTCCCTCGTTTTAGCAGCAGCAACAAGATCAGGAATAAAGCTACGCCACCTAGCTGGCCATTCATGCTTTAAAATCTGCAGGGTTCAAATGTTTAGACTGAGCTACAAAATTAACCTAGAGCACTCAGAGAGAGGAAATGACTTCTGAATTTTTGTTGATCAGGAAAAAAAAAGGGACAGTGGGGCAACTGCTATTCCTGAAATGACTGGACAGCAACAAAGTAAACCCCTTAAAAAGATTCCTTCCAGAATTGTCAATTGTTACCTGAACCAATATAACATTAAGCTTGTTCACGTACAACCTTTCAGCTCTGAAAGATGCCTCATTGCTTGACAACTATTGAAATACACAAAGGGTAGTGAATAAATTGCGTGCTAGTCAAAATTTTGCAGGGAAAAAGAATCAAGACATCATATAATGCCCTCAAAACTATTTCATCAGATAAACCTGCACAATGATCTCAGAGATGTAGTTTTTCATTCCATCACGCTGTTCTGCAGGCAAAGCATTCCATCTATACTTGATAACACCTTCAAGGACCTGTGCACACACCAAAAACATACTTGGTCAAACCCAACAGAAATGTATTTGTCAAAAAATAATTAGTTATAGAAGAACAGCAGCAAGGTAATCTTTCTTTCTATCCCTTAACTATTATCAGAAGCAGACAAAGGTTCCTATTCCTAGTGCTTGTGAGCTTATTGTGGAAGAGAAGGCAAGGAATGCTGAAAATTAGAAACTGAACTGGTGATCACAGCCATTAGAACTTAGGAGCTATGAAATTAAAACATATGTTGGGAAACATGTTGCTATATAGTCGACATAGGAAATCAAGAGCATATCAACTAGTTCAAAGGACCACACTTAATGAAGTAAAGATCATGCCATCTGACCTGCAACGCAAAAAACTTAGTGTTGAGACTTTTTGTATTCTGTAGAATATGGACAACTTGAAGCCACATATCTGGATTGTTTTGCAGATCTCGCAATATCTGATCTGCTTGAGCTCTCTGACACCAAAAAGAGCAAACAACAGTAAGAGCATAAAGAGTCAGAATTTTAACGACCAAGTGACATCAAACTACAAAATTAGAATATAAACTTTTCTAGAGCCTAAGACAAAGCCTTCAATTCAAAATCCACACAAATTACGTGATAATCACTGGGATTTATTGTTTATAGGTGCCTGAAGTGCACAATGCCCTCCATACTGCAGGACTAGCATGTATTAGATATCAGGCAATTAGCTGTTTTACTACTCCCTCCATCACATATTAGAAGATACATCTGTTTTTCAGCATTAAAACTATGATTTTTCCTTTAACGTTTTAATATATAAAGTTCAATAATTCATATGAAAATGATAGATGAAAATCTCTAGTTAATAAATAAGTTTTTCACATTTGAACTTTTTTTAATTAAACCTTTCTAGTAAAAATTTGAGCCAAACACAAGTTTGAAACTCGAACAAGAAGCCATATTCCCACAATATGGAAAACAGTTTGCCTTTTGCTGAGAATTAAGGCCACATTCCTTCTATTTTCTGATTTTGCATCTTTCTCATTATTACGCCATAGTCCGGAATCATATGATTTAAACACTAATTTAGAAGTTAAAATAATTAAGTTAAAAAGTCTTGCATAAAACTTCATGTTTTTAATCACCTAACAAGAAAAATGAGAAGAAAAAAATAATAACATAAAAACGTATCATTTACCAAATTTAATGTACAGATAACCACCACATACAAGGAAAAAATGCATTATTGAGAATGTGAAACAATGCCCACCTCCATGGGTTAAAGACGTTGCGCAACGAATATGACCCTTGCTGACAGCAAAAAACCAAACTAAAACTCACAGGAAGATACAAGAAGCAATAAAACAATAAATCATCAAAGATTTAAAGATGCAGTGTATTTTCAGGCTTTGGAGGAGCAGTCCCTTGAATTTTAACCAACAAAAAGATATTAAGGCGGCCTCAGGCCCTCAGCTCTGCTTCCTTGTATGCATTGTCAAATGCACAATAAATTGTTTGCTAGCATATGATCTAAACAATAATTCTATCAATAAAAACAGTGTTCAGCCCTCTTGTTTCTAGGAGCCACAAAACTGTCATAACAGAATTTAACCTAAAATTTATGCCTCACATGGATACAAAACCCCAAAATAACTGAGACAGAATCCAGGATATCTATAGTATCCTAAATTTGACTGACCAAAAGTGTTGAAAATGCTAAACAGCCAAATATACAAAATATGATACTTACATCTACACCAATTCATCAAAAAATGCTAAATCCATGTAATAGAATCCTCAAAAGCACCATTGGCAACCAGTTAAGGCTTGGTTCTTAATCCAATCATCATCAAACAGCACCTTAGTACCAACTAAGTTGGGGGAATGCCAATTAATTGTCAAAAATTAGCTAACACTATAAATTCATGCAAAAGCATAGTGATAAAGTTTTACACCTGATGCCCCTCATATCGCAACCTTCTTACAAAGGAAATCATAAGTTCTTTCTGCTTGCATATGGAAGGTTATGAGTTGAGATAATAGAAAATGCAATGAAAATGGAAAGTGCAGAATAAAACAAAAACAAACGGTGCCCCTGTTGCAAAACAGTAGCATGAGAAATAATGAAGTTCATTAAAAACTACTGCTGTATTTCATATATCTTTTTTTGGTTTATTTGTCCAAAGCAGGAGTTATTGACTTTTCAAGTACTTCAAGAATATTACTCCATTTCAGAAGACTTCGAAAAAGACAGAAACTCAAAAGGGGAAATCCTACCATCCTTGTCACACAACACAAATTAAATCACGTTTCAGGTTAGTGGAGTTCACTAAAAGCTAGAGACGTGGCACATCAAACCCTCTCCGAAGTTTGTATTATTTCCATCGACGAAATATTAGTGGTATATAGTGTAAGGAGAGGAAAACAAATTGCATCGGAGGAATCCATCAGCCACGTTGAAACATCACATATTTTAAAAACGGACAGCTTCCCAAGGATGCGAACGGTAAAGAGTAAGAAGACTTCTTTGTATCTAACATCGGTCGCAAAACTTAATCCCATACTCGTTATTCCCCACGAGATCGACAATCCAGTGAACCCCAACGACAACCCGAAGAAACGAAACTAGAACACTTCAAGTGAAGATAAATCTCCAACAATGAATAACTCGCATCTCCTGGTAGGTACTTCAAAGAAAAAAAAAACAGTATAGGGCACAGAAAACCAGAGAACCCTAACCTCTTCTTTAGATCCGGTGCCATAGAAGGCAGCAACAGTAGCGTCAAGCAAACCGACATCAATCGGCCGACTCAAATCTCTAAGGGTCTCGGCCGCCATAGCGAAAGCGCGAGCTGTGAAGTGATGAGTGATAAACCCTAATCTATGAAAGGGTAAACCCTAAACGAGCAATGGAAAATGGAGGAACTGTGAGAGAGAGAGAGAGCTTAAAATTGAAGCGCAGTGGCGTGACCGCGACTTTGAATTGAAAAGGGTTTGCGGGTTCGTTTGAATCGCCGTGATGAGACACTAGCAAGGGATGAGACAGGAATTTTGTTGTTTATTTTGGAGTATAATTTTCACCCTATAAGATTAACGGAAGGTCATAAAAGCCCCTAATTTTCGCCAAATTATAGGGTGCACATATGAACAAATACACAGACTAATGTACACTTACAATTTTATCCCTCCTTAAAATCTAACAAATCAATTCTCTCAATTTCTATTTTTTTATTTCTTTTGCCTTTTTTTTTCTCTTAATTCGTTTCTCTCTCCTCTTCGTTCTTGTCAATTATCTTGTACTTCCGTTTGTGATCTTCTTTGATTCGCTCTCAATTGGTTCCGATGATCTTCCTTATTTCCTTTCTTTGCTTTGATCGGTGTTCTCAGGTGAGTCTTTTGATTATCTTCACTTCTGTTTGAATTTTCTTTGGTTTATTTTCTTCGCAGGTGAGTTTAGCATCTTATGCGATTTGACTTGGTGCTGCAACTACTTTGCAGCAATTACTTTATTGTTGCAGTTTTGCAGACATTTTAATAGATCTAAATTTTAATCTTAATTTGGAGCCTGATGTTAATTGTGACAAAAATTTAGGTATATTGAAAAATGGTTCTAGTTTCTTCTTTACATTCTTTCAAGAGATTGATTTACATGAATTTGATGTCTTTGATGTTGATCCATATGTTTCTGCTTCAAGTTCGTTTTTCTTTCTTTACTGTTATTTGTGTTTTGTTGTGCTTTGTTTGTTTTACCTTTGATATGGATACCCAAGCAACCCACCTAAAGCCAACCCGATCACAAGGCACACGAGGCACCTATATTCGTTACACCTTCGAGGGAACACCGCCTCGTAACACCATAGCCTTGACAACCGCATTCATGGGCACAATAACCGTCCCCTCCATTTAATTCTCCCGGATGTCAAACATCATCCAAATGTCTGTAACGGCTCTCCTCAGATACAGCCACCATTAAGACAAAGATCTCATGGATCACGCTCTCCTTAAAGGATCTGGTATCACCTTATATATTGGGTCATACCAACCACACAAAAGGTAGATCCTACACACCCACCTCTTCTGCTCTCATCTACCTGATCCTTTCTTATTCATTTGTTCTACAGGTCATGGTTCATCATTCTTTTGGGAGCTGATTGATAAAGACAATAGAGGGTTTCAAAGTTTAAAAAAGAGAGAGTTAAAATTCACCTAAAAAATTAGTTAATGAGAAGTGAATTACTCACATATCAAAAAATGAAAAATTGAAGATTTATCTTTGACAGCCGATGAAAAATCGGAGGCGTTTTGGGTGAAAAACTCAGCAATTCTACCATGCACCTCTGAAAATTCAACCACTCATCTGTCTCTGCTTTAACGTTACTCACCCAAATTTTGTTCTCTACAACACAACACAACATAAAAATAAGAAGAAAAAGACGAAACCAATCAGATAGAGACCAGTTAACCGATTGCTCTTCTTTGGAAGAAATATTCCAAGATCAAAGAAGCCACCGGCGCCCCACCTGAAAATGGATCATCACAGAATTTGACTGGTGATGGAAAAAAACATTGGACTGGTGATGCATCTTCCGATATCTGTAACTTCAAAGACTGAATTAAGAATTTGAATCAGCACTATTTCTACTGAGAAACCTAGATCTCGGGCTGTAGCATGAACCTTGTACCTTTCTGGAGAAGAAGCTTGACTAGCCATGACCCGAGATAGCCTATGGAACCAGTGACGCAGTACGTTGCCGGAGCCGCTGCACATTCGCCGGCCTCCATCGATAATCTCAACTACTGTTTCTTCAATGGCTTCCATTTGTGTAGAGGTGGGAGTTAAGACTTGAGAGGTCTTAGTTTTGGGGAGAATCCAAGAGGACCCACAAGTGCAAACCGATGACGAAGAAGAAGCGGTGGTGGAGAAACGCCCTACATTTCTTGAAGCGTTGCTGGACCACCACTGTCCACGGTGGCGACTATGTCCACCGCACTAGGGCCAAGGCCTTCTGGGCCTCCATTTATGGGCAGGAGATGAGGGAGAATCGATGGCGGCGGTGGGATTGGGGGTGGTGGAGAAGGGGTTTAGGATTTGGTGAGTGGGATGATTTTCAGACTTATCTCACGGTGAAAAAAAGTAATCCCTTCTCTACAAAATCACTCCAGGTGCAAATATCTTGAGTGAATTATTTTCTAATTCACCGTGAAAAGAATGGGATGAAAAATCCAAAAACTCACTTAAAAAATTCTAACTTTGAACCCCCCTAATATCAACCTTTTTCATTAGAATTAGACATTTCGTTTTCATGTAGTTCACACTTTGAATCTGCATAGTAGACAGTCCTCTCCAGAAGTGACAGTGTGGTGCTAACACTTCTCTAGGGGCCACCCTCAAGAATCAAAAAATGACCGCCTCTCCATCTTTGCCATATCCTTGATACGACGAGGATTGAAACGCGACTCCAGCTCCTCGAGAGGAATTGAAGGAGCTGCAACATCTACCAAGGGTGGCCTGAGTCCACTACGGCGACCGTCCACCATAAACCCGGTTGGCACTCGGCGCTCCCCAGCCTTGACCAATCCAACCTCCATCATGACACCCTTATCTTTATCAGCCAAAGAAAGGGACGCCACAAGAGGTAAAGAGACAGCCTTGAAACCTTTAAGCTCGTCATCTACAAAACACAAATGGTTCAAAAACACAACAAAACCTGGTAACTCGGGATAAGAAAAAATGCACATAAATTACCATCCAGAACGAGGCGAGTGCGTTTCCTAACTAGACGAGCCGACCCATCAAACTCATCACTGATCTCAGTCACGCCATGAGGGGCCACGATAGCTACGGGCATCGCCTTCATAACCACATGCTCTGGCATCGACAGGCTGCCCGATGCACCACCCCCCGACTCACAAACAACACCCTTAACAGCCTCGGTGGGAAATTTTTCAACTCCTTTCTTTAACAAAGCCTCCCTCAAGTCTTTCTTCTTTCCAAAAAAACCACCTGGAGCCAACATCTTCCTTGAAAAAATACCAAAAACAAAAGCAAATCACTAAAGACACCCACAGGGGAACACAAAACAACACAAACAAACAACAAACTACCAGAAGGATGGAAAAAGCCACTCTGGAACCTATCAACAAGCTCTCCCAAAAGACCATCAGCCCAACCCTCAAGAGCATCCTCATGCCCTGAGATTTTATGAGCACGGCTAACCCCAATGGTCCACAAAACCACCTCGTCCATCCTAGACAAAACAAAGGGGAATTTATTTTCCAAACCTTCAATCCTCATCACGATGAGGATCCACTCCAAAAGTTTCGACACAGATTGGGCCCCCTCTATATCCCTCCAGATAATTGGCCGCTTGTACATACGAGGCATATCAGTAGCCAAAACGTAAGACGGAAACCACCAAATGTCATCAGCCAGAATGAAGAAAAATTGGGATTTCCAAGTGCCCTACGAGCTGGTGGTCTCCGCAAAAATGCTGATGCGGACCAATCTTCCACCTTCCAATTGCACTTCCATCGGAGCTAACTCATAAACCACCCGATTTTTAGGCCTCGATAACCGGTAAAACTGTAAGAAAACTTCGGGCAAAGGAATTGCCCCGGGCAAAGTAAAGGCGTTTATAGTAGTAAACATGTTCGACACTAGTTACCCAAGACAAATGCCCCAAAGCTCACAGAGCTGAAGAAGGAAAGGGCAAAGAGGAAATCAGAGACTTGCCTTCAACTGTGTCTCGTAGACAACTATGGTCTGAGATGACCTATTTTTGAGCGAATCTTCCAAATTCGCTCTCGCCAGTATACTCTTGGGCCTTAAACCCCTAACAAGCCCCGTATAAACATGTTGGATACAGCAAACATCTTCCATTTTTTGCTCCATCATCAAACTTGATAGCCTGAATCTCAGCTATCCAGATGTCGTGACTTAGTACTTCTAACACTCCTCCGATGGTGAGTCTGAAACCTGCAAAAGACCTGAGGTTGTGACCTCAGGAGCACACTTTGACGCTCAAGTCAGTTAAAGGTCTAGGACTTAGTAGTATTTTACTAGAGAGAATATCATACATTTGCATGTCTCGGGCTTCCTCTTTATATAAGGCTTCGACCTGACAGTTACTCGCCCCATGATCAAGAGTGATGGGTGATTATCCCACGTTTATCCGATAATGGGTGGCGTTGGAGCAGTTAGGAGGTGAACGTGACGGTTCCGCCTAGACGTGGTAGCTGTGGCCAGCTTCTGCCAGTGACCACATTGACCTTAGTGAATGTGGGATGTCGTCGCCTTTAGCGAATGTGGGGCCTGTTCGTCCGCACGACATCTGGGCTTCACGCGGTGACAGCCTGCCTAGGCTGTATGCGGCAGCTGGGCATCGCTGGTTCCAATGTTGGGCATTACCGAGCATATACTTGGATAGTGTACCAAGTAGCCCCCCTCATAGACGGAGTATGGGTGAGGTCTTGTACTCCGCGTTGCAGCGGGTCACGTTCCATGCCGCATGACATGGGAT
>JBBYHH010712394.1:0-17632 GCA_038382905.1 Daphne laureola
GACACTATGCAATTTATTATAAATTAACGAAAAAATGTGGAAATTAATTTCTAAAAAACTTGTTCCACAAATTGCAGTAGTGGTTCCATCAGCGATGGCAGTGGTGGTGGTGGTGACGGTGGTGTTGGCGAAGGCGGCGGTGATTTCGACGGTTGCGATGATTATTCCGACGGTGGTTATGGCAGCGACTCCGGCGGATGCTCCGGCGGTGTTTCTGACAGCGGCTCCGACAATGATTCCGGCAGCGACTCCGGTGGTGGTTCCGGTGATGACTCCGGCGGTTCTGGCGACGGCTCTTGCTTCAGTGACAGTGAGGATGGATAATATTTTTGGTAGGATGGGTATTTTAGTCTTTAAAATTATTAATTAATTAATTAAATTAATTAAGTAGTGTTAGGGAGAACACTAATTGGTAATTAAAAGGACTGCATTAAAATCTAAAGTGGGTTTAAGAGTGGAAAACAGGTAAATTCCAAGTCATGTGTTTTTAGGTACCAGGTGAGGTAATTAGTAAGTATCTACAACATTTACATATGTAAGTGGATGGTTGAAGAGAGAAACAAAATAGAGTAAATGTAGATGATAAAGGATAAATTTGATATTAAACAAGGCATGTAAGGCCACTTTGAAAGCAAAAAGAAATGGAGCATTTGACATTAAAAATCCAGTTAAATTAGTACAAGTTTGATGCATGTACCCATTATTTTCCGATGAGAAGGCACCAAGATTGACATGTGTGTTTGACAGGAAAGCAAGGAAACACATCTGTTGAAAGTAGTGGGACTGCAGTACTGTTTTGCAAAGAATGTATAAACTAGTAAAAAGAAAGGACGGGGGTTGTAATAATGCACAATAAAATATGTTGCGCAACGGCAAGGGGAACATGTTTGCTTTTGGATTCTGATTTCTTATGTTATGTGATGTGGGGCTCCTCTTAGTTTAATCCACACCAGGGAAATTAATATTACCTGTTGGGGTTACCAATTTCAATTTGGACTAGAATAATCAAACCTTTAATTTGATAATTTATGTTGTTAATTAACCGTTAATATTTTTTGGCTTAACACTTTGATCTTAACATTTTGTTTTTCTCATGTCTTCTTCCCAAATTGACCACCATGTTTAGCGGTCGTGAGACAGCAGAAACGTAGATGAGTCACATGTTGTTACGATATATGTGAATATGAACTGTCCCTTAAATGTTTTAGAGTATAGTCAGTGTAATTGCTCCTAAAATCTTTAATTTTATTAAACCTCAAAAGAGTACCTGAAGGGATAAATTCAAAATTTCATGTAATTTACCCTTAATTAATATTCCAATATATTATCCCCTTATCACAGCAGCAGCAGCAACCAAGCTACTCAACCTGGCTTCTTCTTCTTTTTTTGGATTTTTTTAATGTTTCCCCCTCGTTTTTGGAGTATTTTTTTGTTTCTGAAACTGGCATGATGTCCCTTGAGGGCACCATCAAGCTGTGCTCCAATTAGTTTAACTTTCATATAATTAAACCTATCACACATAATGTCCCCATTTTCAAAGCAGCCTGAATTTGCTAATCCTCCTCCCATCAGGCAGCTCATATCTACCATGCATCCCAGCCTCAGAGACACAGTATGGCCTCTCTTCTTCCACCAGATCTATATACCTGACCTGATCTGACCTCATAATCCCATCTTCTCTACTAAAACAACTCAAAAGTTGGTTAGAAGACACAGCAAGTTTTTGAGTGATGAACAAGATTAGTACTGAGGGTGGGTCAGAAATTGAATCAGGTGAAGTGAGGAGTGTGTCCAGAGAGAATCATGCATCAAATGCCTCCACACCAATTTCACTGGATTTCACATTAGGCCTGCAACAGCAGAGTGATGATATTGATGAGTACTCAGGGTCAGGCAGCAGAGGAGCAGGTATTAATCCTAATCCAAGAGTCTTCCCCTGCAACTACTGCCAACGCAGGTTCTTGAGCTCACAAGCTCTAGGCGGCCACCAGAACGCGCACAAGCGAGAGAGAAGCCTCGCGAAACGAGCGCTGAGAATGGGGGTACTGCTACCAGGGTACGCCAACGCCAACATAACCCCTCTCACCTCACTTGCTATCAAACCTCACTCTTCACTACTGCACCAAACCTTGATGCTACCGGATAACAGAAGCTTCCAACACCAACAGTTTTCTCCAAATTTCCCAGCTCCCATCTTCATAGAAGAGGAGGCAGAGCTGCTCTGGCCAGGAAGCTTCCGCTTCCGTCAGGTAAATGAAGCGCCATATTCACCTGGAATCAACTTCACTACTACTCATCACCCTTCTCCTCCTCCTCCTCAAAGTTGCACACCACCAGATCTTACACTCAAGCTTTAATCCAGCCTACCTGTAATTCTCATTACTATATATATACCGTTCCACTAAACTCGATCTGATAGCAGCAGCAAGAGAGTTGTTATTAGAATTTGTTTGAAGCGTGGGGAAATTTCATTTCTTTGTACAGAATAAACCGAATCGAGATGGAGAGATGAGTAATGGAAGAATGGCATTTAAGTTGTAGTACTACAACTCCTCTCTATCTATACTTATTGGATTGAAAGAGAGAAGAGATATTCAAGGGGCGTGTGCATGGGATTTGATTGGGTTATTCCACACAAAAGCTTCCTCCATTCTGTAAACTTCGTCGTCCGACATACAGCTCCAGCACTTTGTGTTCATGCTCCCCAACTTGGGTTCCTTCGGAACTGTCAACGCCCTCTTTGACCTGTCACAAAATTCCATTAAATTAAACTCACTTTCTCTCCTTCATAAACAAATCAACTACTAGTAATTAACCTTTGAGGGGAAAATGGCTTATCAAAATAAGGCATTAATTGTGCTCTTGGAACCATCTCTTTACGCAACCAACGTTTCTCCTCATTCTCTACCATCTGTTAATTAATTTGACTAAATGTTGAGTTGCTCAACAATATCGAATTAAGAGATAAACTATTAAATATCAACCTTAAGCACTTTCTCCACTTGTTTCCTTTGCAACTCCATAAGATAGAACTTGGTGGCCACCTATGAGTTAATTTGATTGAGAGAAAGTAATTAAACAAGTACTTAACCATCAGACTAAACAAATCAGCAGGGTGGTTTGATTAACAATAAGATTGATTAATTATTAGTGGTATATAATTTAGAATTACTAACGGAATGATTGAACACTGCACGTCTGGTAGCTCTTTGTTCCGTGTGAAGTCTAAAATCAGATGACTTCGAAATTTCTTTCGTCCCACTATCCTTGGGAGCACCCTACAATTAAACTCCGGCCATCTTAATTACTCATTTTAATCAAGTACTCAAAACCAACTTTATATATTGAAATCATGTGCATGATGAGCCTTTACCTTAGATTTCTGGGCTACTTTCTTACTGTTGTACACTTCATTCTCTACCTGTAATCCAATTAAATAAACATTAATTCTCTTAAATATAGTAGTATAAAATAATTACGTAATTAGTAGTACTAGCTAGTATATAAAACATGCTCAGTGCTGAGGCAATGCAACTAAAAAAAAACGTATATAATAATGGATGGATGAGAATTAACCTTGAATGAAGGAGATTTGGTGGGTGGTTTATTGTTCATGGTGATGGTGGTAATTAATTAGTTTAGTTAAAGAGAGAGGAGTGGAAAGTATAGGTTAATTAGGTAGTAATTACTAATTAGTAGTGTTTAAGGGCATGCAGTAGTGGGGATTTGTTAATGAATGAGGAAATTATATATAGGCAGGGAGGGGGGTTTGGAGGTTTGTAATTGTCCTTTGTGAGGAAGCACCATCTAAATCTGTTACAATTACAACATCTGTAGCACAAATGCAAATGATTCTAGTACCAACCGTTCTGATTAAATCTCACTCTCAATGGCTGCTCCCATTTCATTTCAATTTCTCTTACTGACTTTTAACTAAGTCTTAAGTAAAATTGTATTGTTTGTCATGAATTAAGATACAACAAATACTCTTTCTACGTATATATATGTACATGTGTGGGGTTTGTGTTCAAAGAAGAGTTGCGAAAATATAATTAATGAAATCTTTTTGGTTTTTCTATAAATGGATGAGGTGTATATATGTGAGTAGGTAAATTTGGGAGGGGGGAATGTGATTTGATCCATGAAAAATTCATGAATTTAACGATATTTTATGTGTTAAAATTTGGGACAAAATTTAGAGGTGAACACACGGCCTACATGATAATTCTATTCCAAGTGATAGAAAATAAGGTGTGATTATAAGAATAGTAATTTATTTATTTATTTATTTAAAAAATAAACATAAATTTTACACAAATTTTAGGATGCCTGATCAATGGAAAATCTGTTGCATCAGTTATAGTTTATGGAAGTTTGAAAATTTGTCACAAACTTTAGTGGAAATTTGTTGAGAGCTCGTCACGTGGATATTGGGGGAGTCGACCGCGTTCTCAAGAAACTTTGTGCGTCAATGGTGGTGGTTGCATTTCGGATGACTCTAAGTTAACCGGAAACCCTTGAATGATGAGGTTAATTTTGTTTTCGTGTTTAGAACTTTTATTATTATATTGTGGATCTTTTTTTTATTTTGAAGTAATTTTTTTTTTTTTAATATTTTGTGTCTATTAGTGTTGTAAGGTGGTGTTGGTGCTCTTGTAAATTCTTCTGCTAAATTTTCTGATAACACATTGTGATGTCCCGATATCATTTAACTCATATGGAACATTCAAAGATATTAGAGACGGCATTGACTATTTTCTATCAGTTATAGTGATTACATTGTTGCTTAACGTTTTTAGAAAATTCTAGAAGTGTTAGTTGCCTAATTTGTTGTTGAGTGCAACTTAATCCTTGTACATTTTCTACCATTCTTCATCCGGTCATATCGCGCTAGTGGAATGCGTTCCCGTTAGGTTCCTTTTGATTTATTTTATAATGATCATTAATAAAATGAGTTTCTATGTTTGAGAAAAAAATAATTCAATTTACACCCATTATGAATTGCGGCGAATTATAACCTTAATCCGAAAACTTTGATCGCAAGTTGAGATGGGCTGTGAGTAACGGGCTGAATACGAAGCCAAGGCCCAAGTCTCGGTTCCGAACCGGAAATAAAGTTGATCGGAGCGGCGGGACATGATAGAGAGGCGGTAGAAGAGAAATCCGAAGGCTGGAGATAAAGGGATAAGGAGGTGGTGTCCCGGCGGAAATGGCTACGCTTCTTTATTTCTCGCCGACGACCTCTCTTCACTTTCGAAGCTCATCGGTATTTGGAAGCCAACAACGCTCCCTCAAATGGGCACGACCTCTGAACGTCGAAGCCAAAGCTCACACCCGAAGGGAAGAACGCCAAGCTCGCCACGCCCGAATCAGGAAAAAGGTTAGGGTTTTCCCATTGAAATTCATAAACAGATTTGTGTACGCCATTGCAGTATTTTGCACCCGGTTTAAGTGTTTGTAGATTTGTGTATGCCAATTCTGGACCCAGAGATGAGCTTAGTAAGTAGTACAGGCTCCTGATATCAAGAACTATAGTCGCAGATTACTTTGTTCAAACACATTGTTGTACTCTTTATACTTGGATATTCAGGTCATAGCATAAGAAATGGTAGCATGCTTTGTACTACCTCCGTACCAAAATGATTTGAGCGTTTGACTTTTGATGCTGTGTTTGACTCAAATTATTGCTAGTAAGAACTTGCTAAATTTTGTTTTTTAGAAACTAGAAATGTTGAATTATCATTTGCATATTGATAATTTAGTTTTTTACATTGAAATCTTGAAGAAAAAACTCATATATTAGACGCTGAAAATGAAACATTCAAATCTTTTTGGGACTAAGGGAGTAGTATTTAGTGCATACATTTGAGATGTTTTGGTCTATATTGCGCTCTAGAAACTGCAATCCCGGAGCAGCCAACAAAAGCCCGCCTGTCAGTACTTGAAGATCTTAGAATTCTTGATTTTAAACCTTTTTGTATTTATCAGCAGCTCCTAGAAACAGCATGGCTGTATCAGTGAGGTTCCATGTTTTCCATCACTTTAAAAGGGTATGCCTTATTTGTTAATTCATGTGCTTTAGCAGCTCTAACGTGACTAGATGAGCATGGCTGCACTGCACTAGGTTGTTTTCAATCGCTTGACAATCTGAGCTAGAAAGCTTGAAAACTTTGAAATTATTTACATCCAGATATTATTTGATGATTTTCTTTTTTATTATGGTGTTTTAGTTTTGTACCAAATGCTACTTATTCATGGTTTGTTTTAAGCCAGGTTGAAGGGACGCCTGAAAGGCCGCGGTTGTGTGTCTACCGTTCCAACAAGCATATGTATGTTCAGGTGATTGATGACACCAAGATGCACACGCTTGCTTCAGCTTCAACCATGCAGAAACCAATTTCTGAGGAGTGTGACTACATGTCTAGTCCTACACTTGTAAGTAGCTATTGTTCTCTACAACACATTCCCTTTCCTTTTTTTTCTGTGTTCTGACTGTAATCTGTTGGCCTGAACTCTGAAATGATGAATTGAAGCTTAATTCACTACATGAATTGGATTTACATCATTTCTAAAGACTAAAGGTTTGATGGACTCCTTTTTGAATTGCTTGTTATGGACTCTACCAACTTGGTTGTTCTACTTGTGGGATTGAGCAGTTTGCGAGTTCATAGCCATTCAACTTGCATCTAGATGATTTGGTTCCACCCTGCAACAAGCATATGCTCATGTTTTGAAATCTTTTGAGAACAGGAAGTGGCAAAGAAAATTGGCGAAGCAATTGCAAAATCCTGTCTGGAGAAAGGGATCACACAAGTGAAATTTGATAGAGGTGGATATCCATACCATGGGCGTGTGAAAGCTATTGCTGAGTCTGCTCGGGAGCACGGTCTTCAATTTTAAGATGTAAATGGTTCTTCATTGTTTCGGTTGTAATCTTAACCCCTGTAATTTTTGTATGGTGGACTAGTTTCACTAACTGTCTGTAAGTGGTATTTTCGTGCAAAAAAACTTGCTTGTTTGCTTTCATCCCTTGTTTTAATGCATGCATATCTTATCCTAATCTGTGCATTTGTGATTCTCTTACTTAGTTTCATGCACTTGTGATTTATACACTGCCCAAATTGGTATTAGTAATACGAGTATTTGTCAAATGTTGAATGCCTTTCAAACTATCAGGTTCTTATAGAACCTTGTAGCTTCTTTTCCTCTTCCGTTCCTAAATAAATAGTGTTTTTTTTTTTTTTGATATCCTTAAAAAATTGGTACATTTTTCTTTTTAGAAATTTTAATTGAGTTATTTTATTCAAATATCCATAATATTTTTTTATCTATTATTCTAAATTTTTACTAAAATTATTTTGGGAGGGAGTGGATACTAATGATGGTGGTATTTTTTTATCACAAATTTTTCTTTCCTTTATTTCTTAATTTGAGTGTCAAAATAAATGTATCATTTATTTAAGAACAGATGGAGTAATATCTCAGAAATTATTAGGGTACGTTTGGTTGTCGGAATAAAAAACAGTGAGATAGAATGGGATAATGCATGATATGATAAGATGAAGATGATGCATTATTTCATCTTTTATTTAGTTGTACACAGGACAATTGAAAAAGCATCTCAACATGTGTTTGGATGCTTAAATAGATGGGAAGATTCCTCCCCCCTCAACCATCATCTTATTTGTAAAGAACTAATATTTAATTAGTGATTGGAAATTTGGGGAAAAAAATGTTCATTTTTCTTTCCCTTTAACATTTTATCTTTATTACTTTTTTTTCTTTTTGAACGTGCTACATAGTTTATAATTTTTTGTGTGCAAGGCAATTACAAAGAGAGCTTCAGTCTCAAGCAATGTTGGTTCCACGAGAAAATGAAAAATTCATCATATGCTAAGATCTTTGTCATGTGTCTGTTGCTTAAGAGCCCCGTGGAAGAAGAGATGATAAATGTATGTTGATGAGAAACTTTGTCAATAATTAATAGTGAATATTGGATACATTTGGATAAAATTTCCCTCACAATGTATTGAAATTGTTGAACTTGCAGAGAACATGGGTTGAATGACAATTGGAGAAAGTTTTAGGAGAAAATGAAATTTTATTCAGAAATGTCATACATGGTGGTCATCGTAAGTTTGTGCACGACAATCATCAAATTTCCAATTAATAGCTTCAGATTATACATGGTGATCGTCATATACACGCACTGAATTTATACATGACGACCACCATATTTTCACCATGTTGCTCAAGATTTACCTTCCCTGCTTATGACGTGAGGAATTGTGAATTATTTACTCCCATTTTTATAGAATAAAATAGTAAAAGGGATGATTGTCATCTCATCCTTATACACATCAAACAAAAGATAAAGAGAGAAAATGAGATTAGAATTATCACATATTCAAACATTTGATTTTTGATATTATATTTAATTCAAATTATTATTAAAAAGAACTTGCTAATTTATTTAAAAAACGTTGAATTATCATTTACATATAATTTATTTAATTTTTTACAATAAAATATTAAAAAAAAAAAATTATAGATTACATGTTGAAAATTATAGACGTAAGCATGCCCCATCTATAACACTTTCAATACTACTAACTAAATGGACTAAATCAAGAAGCAGGACTAAAGCACAGTCGCGCTGAACATCACTTTTTACAAAATATTCTACTATGATTTCAAAGTGTAGAAACATTATTCCAGTAGCTATATTCTTCTTCAATCCCAACAAATCTGATGCGCATTTAATTTAGATATTTTTTTGTTTCAACATTTTAACATATAAGTCAATAATTGATATGTAAATGATAAATAAATGTTCACAACTATATAATCACACACAAATACACACTATATACATTAGAATTTTCTTAACAAACTACTCTCAATAAAAACTCAGTGCCAAATATATCAACAATGGAAACAGATGCTGCAGCACAGCTTGCATCTTTATGTGAATCTCGAATGTCACTGCTCCAGGCAAAATTAGACCCGTTTTTGGGTACGGGTCTTATTGCTACCCCCTTGTGACAGAGAACACAACCAGTTAAAAAAGCATGCATACGGATCAGTAAGAATAGCTCCAAAATGTTTATTCATGAGAGCTAACATTATCCAAGCCTTTCACTGTATTTTTAAAAGCTAAAATCGTGGAATATTACATCATACACAAACGCATGTATTAATGGCAACAATGCATTGCCCCAGATGTTTTAATCTGATGACAATTTCATAGCAGTAAAGACCACCTTGAGAATGTGAGAAATGGGTCTCCAACTTAGACAAGAGAGAAGTTGATCAGAAAGTCGAACTCATAGTTTCAGGTAGGCTAAGGCTCATCTCACTGAAGATGTGATATTAATATAAGAATCGAAAAGCCATGTTTGCATGACAAACCTGATTGTTTAGCAACCTCAGCATCTTCCTGAACTCCTCTCAGAGAGCCATCCTAACAGTATGGGGAAAACGGAAAAGTAAAAAGGAAAAGGAGATGCTTAGCTTCATTATGACTAAGGTAAAATCATTTCCGATGACCAAGTGGACAGAAAAAGGTGAAGATTGGTCATTAACATGATATGTGCGCTAGTGGGTAATGGATTTTAGACTAAATGGATGACTATAAGTGCTAAAACTAACAAGGATGATAAAAAGTTACGTATAGCAGCAATATAGAGAATGAAATCAACAAAATTGACTAATTGGTTGATGCATAACACAGGAATTGCAATAGCAACAAGAGTCTTAAAATATGCAGCAAGATGTCCCCAAAAATTCTGCATACCTTGTTGTAAACTGGAATTTGGTTGCGCCAGAATTCCATAGGAGGTAAGAGGTGTCTCCCTGTGGAACACAGAAAACAAAAATCAAACTGCTGAACATGCATTACTTGAGAGAATGAGTTCATTAGATGCCAAGGTGAAAAAAGACAACAAACTTGTTCTGTTTGAGAAGATGTGCTGAAAATAGTACTCATACTTAAGTTACAGATGTGATCTTGAACAAACATAGGCAGATTTCCTATGAAGAATAGTAATGATCGTTTGGTTCTTGAGTTGTTACAGATTTATAGAATTCAATGATGGACATATAAAAGTTTCCTGGATCATGCATGCAAGGCACCTGATCTCGACAATTTTGGAGTTATCGAGCTTGGAGAGACAACAGAGTCATTATTGGCACCTTCATTAGTTGAAGAACTTTCCTGAACAAAAAAGGATTATGAAAATGGTTAGAAGGCCAAAGAACCAGAGATTTGAGATGAAACTACCCAAGTCATAACATTCTGCCAGATCATTAAGAGTCAATGGCACCAGTACATTCCCCGATGGGAAGTGTACCAATTAGCGACCAATTCAAAAAGCAAGCATTGTAAAGTCAAATGTCTTAAATATCAACACAGAATCTAGGGTCCAGTTGAGGTCCAGTTGATTAAAAGAATTGTTGCATCCTATTGATTGCACTAATTTCAGACTAAACATGATGACTCCCACAATCACCTTATTGACAACTTATATTGATGCATTTAGCAACATCTTGGAAGTTAAGACACAACATGTAAATACTCATTTGTTATTAATGCATGAGTTAGATTCCAGACTTTGCAGCAACAGAACAACAAGGATAATTACTGAAAGAAAATACAGCACGGTATACTAAACAAGTAACCATCAACTTGTATTTCATAATTAGACATGTAGCAGTACATGTCATGAGAAAGCCATCAAGTTATGTGAGATTAATAAATTACATTCCGAGTTAAATATTCTACCGAACGCAAAGCTGGAATTGAGTTCCCAGACAGGTAGGAGTAAAAAGCAAAGACTCAATGGGATAGGACAAAACAGTACTCCCTTGGTCTCATGTTGGTTGCTTTTCTCCTCACATAATATATAGGGAATGGGACTGAGGAAATGTCTTACATATGAATCGAACTTCAATTTTTTTGCAGTTCTGTCATTAGATGACAGTTTGTTCTTGACAGAATGTCTTGAAAATGATGCCTTGCTGTTGTGACAGGAGATGCCTGCTGATTTATTGCTGCTATCAGTAGTAGCATTACATTCTGCCTCAACATTCTGTCAAATGCCATTAAGAGTTCATAGTAGCAGTACATTCACCAACTATCAACAAATATAAAGAGCAGATGTTGCGAAAGCCAGATCCATTCAGTATCAAAGAATAGAGATAACAAGATGCTCCTTATATTGCCACCAAAACTAAATGATCCATCAAGATAGACATGATATGATTTAAAAAGGAAAACAAGAAACAAAAACATTAATTTCATAAGAGACAAGTAGCAGTAGGTGTTATGAGTAAGGCATCCGTTTCTGTTAGACATGAAGAATCTGCCAGTTCAATTGTTCTGGGAATTAACTTTTCAAACTTATCAAACAACTCAGAGCAAAATGTGAAAGCTTAATCAGCACACAACAAAATAACATATTACATCTGAACTGAATTTGCTTTTTGTTTTGTACTCACCTTCTCTGAAAGTTTCTTCTTGTCCGAACATTTTGAAACTGATGCCTTCTTGCTGCTAAGACAGGAGATGCCTGCTGATTCATTTCTGGTATCAGGTTGTTTCCTTGGGCAATTCTCACCACATTCCTCCCACTGTGGAGGAAATCCAAACAGAAAATGCTTATATACCTGTTTCTCATAGCAAAAAAGAAAACAAACAAAAAGCACAACTAATCATAATGAGTACACCTGTAAAGTACATCCACAGCCAGTTTCAAAATGAGTACATCCATATTGACTCTTATGCTTACAATTTTAACTATTCGGAGCATTCTCTTCTTTGTGAAACATATGACCACAGCTTCCCACTTAACTCAATAAACCAGATAAAAGTATGCATACCTCTGAGGAAAACCCGGTTTCAGTAGTTTTCTCTTTATTGAGGAAACCTTGGAGGATAACACATATCCCATCAGCCGTCTCCAGCGTAAAAGGATCATATCTTTTGACTATGGGTGCAGAAGTAAAAACACGTACCACTCGCTGCCTGTAATAGAGCAGCAGTTAATGCTGTAACAGATTACAAAGATAATGATATGAAATTTGCAGTTCAGAACGTTTAAGCGTTATACAGAACTCTTGTCTTCTCTATGCCAAACTACAGAATTCCATCAACGGTGTATATTCAAATTTAAAAGCTAAAACTGAAGGCTCCATAAGAAGATCTATGCTCTATAGAGACCCTAACATCAGAACATGAAGATCAAAACAAACCTTGCAGAATAAAATAAACTGACAATTTCCTGCAACGGCCGCGTCTTCCCAGAAATAAAACTTGAAAGAAACTTATAAAGAAAACGCGATCGAGGGGAAACAAACAAACAAAACAAAAAAGGAGAAACCGTACTCCTGAGGCCCAGGCATGGGACCTGCAACAGCCATCCTCTTCCCTTCAAACCCCTCCTTGGCTTCAATCAACCACCATTCTCGCAAGGCTACCTGAGAACATAGGAAGGTGAGAATTTTGGAAAGAGGGAGAACATAATTACGTAGTAATAAAAAGCGAAACTCAACTGTTCTCTGGAAGTGAGATTGCATGATTTCTGTAATAGCTGCTTTCTTTGTCGACGGCGCTCGTATCTCTTAAGAACTAAGGAGATATTAGAAGTATTGGACTGAGCTCCGGGAAGATTACCGGTCGGCGGGGGAAAATGAGATTGGAATAGCAGCGATTTGACCGTATGGGTAGTAAACTGGAAAAGAAGGGCGGGAAGAAAATTGTCGTATGGGCAGTAAACAATAGTACATGATCCGGAGATTATTTAGAGCGGGGGAAAGAAAAATGCAAAATGTTTTTTTTTACCATTAATATTTGAGTAAAGGGTTATTTTTGTAATTTTATTTTATTTTTTGGGTTCCAGAATGCATTTTCCCCTTTTTTTTTCTGGATCAATTTTACCACCAATTATGTTTATTGATCCTGTATTACCATTAATTTCTGTAACGGATAGTATCTTGTTGAATATTCCGTAACGGCGTGCCAACGTGTGCGTTTTATGTTGACGTGTCAAGCCGTAATTGATTAATGTCAAAATGGAGAAATGAGTTGTAATCAACTCTAATGTATTCAACATGTTCATCCTCAATTTTTTTTTTTTTTTTTTTTCAAATTGTACATCTTTTTCTCAGAATTTTTAGGCTGAGTTTCTGTGTGCTAGTCACTCAGAAAACTCCAAACTCATTCATCTCTCAGCTTTCTTTCAATCATTTACTCAATTTTTTCTTCCTCCACCCTCATCGTCGAAACCTCTCTCTTGAGCTGTTGAGTTTTTTAGTCCGTCAGTAAATTGATGTTGGAGCTCGAGTTTTATTGGAGGCTTTCTTGGAGGATGGTGTGGTGGTGGAAAGGGGCGAGGAGGTGGGATAGGTTTTTGTGGGAGGTGGAGTCTGGGAGACAGAGCTTCAGTTCAGCTCCATGTCTTCACCGCCTCTAGTTTTTTCGCTCCAATAATTTGGTTTTTATTTGGTCAACACGATTTTTTGTGCTTTAGGGCGGATCGGAGCAGCTCGTCTCTGATTTTCCACCGCCACCACTTGCCTCATCCAACCACCACCAGATCCGACATCTCCAGCGAGCAAGCATCGTGATTCCGACGCACTGGATCTGCATCGTGCAACTAGATCTGAATCGGCGGTGGAGAATCAGACTTCCTTGCTTGACGCATCGCGCCACCAGAATATGAGCTTGTAGATTTCAGAAGGTAGGGTTGGGATGACATGGGGAAATTGCATGGGGGTAGAGGTAAAATGATTCATAATTTCCTTCTAGGAAGGCAACAGAGACGAAGAACAAATACGGCCGGTGAGGATTGAGTCGGGATTGGGTTTCTGGGGTGATGGATTTTGTAGATCGGGACGGGATTGAGTTGGTTGCATTTTGAATCAGATCATTGTGTAGTTGAAGAACAGAGGTGAGAGAGAGTCGTTTATCTTCAACCTTTAAGTGTTCGTGAGATTCGGCTAAACATGTCAACAAGCCAGATCAACAAGTCAGATCCCAATGACTTGTACACGGTGGAAATTAGGTGGACTCGTTGGAAAGATTAATGTTCAATAGCAAACGGGGACCCCAAACAGTAACAACAATAGCATTCTAAAACCTGGGAAAAAAAAATTGTAAAAAAGACTTTTTTACCCAAACGTGAATGGTAAAAATGGACATTTTTTAAAAAATAAACCAAGCCCGTTTGACTCTTTTACATTATTTATAGCTGATATTTTAAAATTGTACAACTTTAAAGATTGCACCATTTATTTTATTTACACTATTTATTTTATTTTTATTTTATATACTTTTTTTAAATACATTTTTTCTTGAATTTTTATTATTATTTATTTTTATAAATATTTGAATATGAAACTCAAATGGTTGAGTAGAGTATCAATTCTTCATTTTTCAATTCTTCATTTTTCAACTCTATTTTTTTCCCATACTGTGATATCTACCATATCAGACGAACGCAAAATTTATAACTTCTCTCAGCCAGAAAAGGAGAAGATTCATTCTCCATAGCAGCAAATCCAAGAATATTATACTCATTTCTTATATTTTACCAAAAGTAATTCTAAAAAATACTCCAATTTCAGTCTTCTCATTAGAGGCATATGTTCAAATTCATATGTAATTTGGGGAAAAAGACCAATTGCATAAAAACCAATTGCTTTACAGGATAATTTTCTCTGCACAAATAAGTATTCTCCTCCTCTCCACAGCATCCCTGATTGTTTGAGACATGTCCTCCTATCCTAGGTCTGCAATGGACGAGGTAAGCACTAATAATCAGTGAACCAGCTAAGCCTTTCAGAATCAAGTCAGCAGAATGACAGAAAAGAAACAAGGTAAAGGCACAACATCTTTTCCAAATAAACCTCTCCAGTTATAATGCCTCAGACTGATCAAGTAGGCTCTCTCTTATCTTAACTAAATCTTTCGACTCTTCGCCGTCGTAACTCTTCCAAAGAAAGATCACGATCATGATAAAGCGCATCATGCGGTGGCGGCGATGTTCCATTCCCATTCCCATTCCCATTCCGACTCATTCCACACATCTCACAGACACTTAACAAACCAGAATTATCGTAAGTGCAACCCTGGCACCTCCAGATTCTACGTCCAGACCGTGAGCGACTACCACCAACTGTCCCCCTACCAGAAATCCTCCGCCTCCTTGAGCTGAAAATGCTTTGGACAAACTTGACAGGCCAGCTCAGGGTGCCAATAAGACCCCTCATTATCATGGTCAGAGGGTTTGATCCAGAATAAGAACGCTTTAACTTCAGATAGAGAATCCCAGCAAGTATACCCCCGAGGTGGCCGAGGAATGAGGCACCGGGAACAAACATCTGAATAAGAATCAGTTCAGCCCAGGCAGCATAACGTGCTGGTAAGATAATTCCGTGAACATCTGTGTAACTTTCTGAGTGAGCATTGGCGACAACTTTCATCGCAAACAAAACACCAGAAAATCCGACGGCATACTCAGAGTAATATGCTCGCTCGTAGTCAAACAACACGAGAAGGGATTTGGCCAGAAGCAGCGTGATACCCTGTGACATTCCAAGTAGAACAAGAAGCATAGATGCAAAATCTGCGCTTCCCATGGACGTTTCCAATTGGACTCCCTTCCATAAGAGGGACATCATATTATAGACCAGATGAGTCTCACCCATGTGGTAAAACGGTGACAGGAAGAAGCGTTTTAGGTCCTGGTGCTGCAATGTTCAACCCAATTATAGTTATAACATGAAACCATGGAACTGCAAATGCACAGATTAAGGTTTTCAAAATGTAAATCCCATCAGCGGCGGTTGTATAAAGCCTAGGCAAAATACAGAAAAACATACAGGTTGAAAGGCCAAGAAACAAAAGCTGTTCTGTTCAGACAATGATAACAGAATAAGCAAGAGCAACAATAAGCACGCATCAAGAATAAGCAAGACTCTACTAGCACACTGACCTCAAGAAGCTTAACCTATAGGAAGTGATTCTAGCGATAATTCATTTGTGGCATAAGATTTCTCAATGTCAGTGTTACAGCGACGACAGAGTAGCGACTCCAAATACGACATCCCGTAATGTTCAGCGAAATTAGGGTTAAATTGCACACCATGTTTTCCTAGTTCCTGATTACCTTCTCCACAGCAGCTCTCAATTGGATAGGATAATTAGGGGGAAATGAAGTGTGGAAGAATTACCTTTAGAATGAGATGAGGATTGAACCAGACCTCGTCGATTGAGGGGATAAGAGAATCGAGGAATGAAGGACGGAGGTAGACGAGAGTGTTGGCGGCGAGGAGGCCGGCGGTGACCGGAGGCTTCCACGGCAGGCGGTAGTACTCGCTGACCGTGTGAAGCGCCAGTATGGGAAGCATCCCTCGAGAAATTCCTCTCCTGCTATTCATCACTTCACTTGTTTGTTTCCTTTGAATTTCTTCTCGCAGACGACGATCTCTCTTTCACAGTTTTAAGACCGATCGGTTTTCCAGATGCTTCTCGTTTCTTAGAGACGAACCAATTGGAGGTGCTCCGTCATAACGGAGTTAGGCCTTTAAATTAACGCACTATTATTAAAATCAAATCAAATCAAATCCATCGAGCCCAATGTACAACCCAGCCCACGTAACTAGGCCTGGACTTAGGAACCCGGACATGACTAAGCGCTTGAGTATGTAGATTAAGCTGCTTGCGTTGCAAATGACTTGTTAATCTCAGATTTGTTGGTGATGAAATTAATTTCGATTTGCGGTGAGAAACAATTTAAAAAATAAAAAAATACTTTCATCATCTTAACAAATGTGATATATTTGACCGAAGATAGAAATTAAAAAATATTATTGGTTACATGTAAATGTGTAATAAGCTAAAGTATGCATGTAAAAAGTACTCTCATCATCTTAACAAATAAGAATGATTTTTTTCGTCATTCTCATTCTTGTTTTCTTTTGCTCGTGACGAATGCTTAAGAAAGTTGTTTTAGACTTTTACCCAACATTTCTAAATCGCTTGCATATAGTGGCTCCCTTCGGTAATTAAGAATAATGGCTTAAAATATAAAATTATAAAGTAGAGGGGTGTTCTACAAATTTCAAAAATTTCAGGTGTCAATTTGAGCATTTTAACCGGAATTTCCGTTAAGTTTTAACGGTGTTAAATCACACATATAGATTTGCAACGTACTGATACTTTAGAGTCACTTTTGCAACAAAAATTTGTTCGGGTATAGATTTGCAACACAGATTATAGTTTATGTATAAATGGTGCAATTTACTCATTATAATATATATACCCATGTTTTGGCAGAGTACTTAATAATAGTACTATCACACTACTCACCACCAACTCTATATTTTCATTACTAGAAAAACTGTCAAAATCAATGGACAAATTAACCTGTTGGTACATACCAACATGCTAATCCGTTGGTTTATGTTCCGGTAACAACATACCAACGAGTTAGCGCGTTGGTATGGCCGGAATATAGCATACCAACGGGCTTGTCAATTGGTACTAGTACCAACGGGCTGACTAGTTGGTATTGATCATACCAACGGGCTGACTCGTTGGTTCAGTCTCAGGCATACCAACGAGTCAGCC
>JBBYHH010712615.1:0-17628 GCA_038382905.1 Daphne laureola
CTCTGTAAAATTGGTGCATTCTTTTATATACGGTTGGAAAATCAAATTATGTATTATCAATTTATCATAAAGAATTCATAAAAAAAATCATTAAAAAATGTATTCAAAAACTACAAACTTTAATCTATAATTAATTAAAAAAAATTAACTTTACACGTTTATATGTTAAACTATTGAATAAATAAAATAACAAATTAAATATTTGAAACTAAGCGTAATATTGACGAGATAATAAAAAGAGAAGTTTTAGGTAAGGAAAATATGACATAAGGAATAGCCTGTGGTTGACTGGTGGGTAGTTAAAAAAACATTAGTAGTGGTTGGTAGTAAATTAACATCAGAACTCTTACTTTTACCAAACGCGCGTATAGTAAAATCTTCCACCCATTTCTCTTTCCTCTAGCATTTTTTTATCATAGTTTTTTTTTCTTACAAAAAAATAAATCTAACTTCCCTTTCAATTTTTATAAATCACAAATATTTCATTAATAGTTCAAAAACTTCAACGTTACATCACAAACGTTTTTTTATTAAACATGTACATATCGTTGAAGTTTCATCGTGCATTCATTTATTTTATTTTTTTCCGAAACCCAAACATGCTTAAATTTTAATATTTACAAGCAATTTACTTTAGGCCTAAAATTAAAGAAGGATCAAGTGGTAAGATAATAACTAAAATTGTACAAACAATTATTCAAGTAACTGATACCATCATTCCCTATATTTTTAGTCCACACTTAAAAATGGAGAAAAATAATGGTATGAAAAAAGAAAAAAAGAACTTTCAACCACGGAAAAGGACTGCAAATAAATATAAGTATATATATTTGAAAACTCAGAAAAAGAAAAGTCATTACTAGCTTGGTCCGGCGCCGACATCATATAAATTCCTAAACTCAGATCAGATTAAGTAGCAATTTGTAGTTTTCTCTCGTCGGCAATATCAATATAACAAGTTAAAGTAGGGTTGTGAAACGAGCTGAGTCTATTCGAGCTCGAATTCAAGTTTAATTGAACCTAATGAATCGAATTTCACGAGTCTCGAATTCGAATCATTTTTTAAATTTGTGTATTAAATGAGTCGAATTTGAATTGACTCACGAGCCTACTCAAATCTGATAAACGAGTTGAACCGAGTCGAGTCAAACCTAAACCTGATAAAACTTAAATTCGTGAAATTTATTTTTATTTTATTAAATTAATGTAATATATATATGATTAATATGACAAGTCTAAAGTAGGGCTTTCTTATAAAGTATATATATGAATGAGAAGCACAAAACGTTCATAAAAAAAAAAAAAAAAAAAAAAAAAAACACAAAACAAAAAAAGCCACATAAATTCCTAAACAATCTCTCCATGCGTTAGCCCTTAGGAGGCTAGCTACTTGCACTGTCATATTAAAACATGACTAGACAGTTCTACGCATTTACGGCTCCAGGGTTTTTAAAATGTGGAGCACAATTTTATTCATAATTCTTAAATTTTTATAATTTTTTTTTTTGATAATTTTAAATTTTCAAACTAAATAACTACAGTTCCTTTAATTTTAATATAAAAATTATTTTTAATAACATGTAAAAGCTACTCTCTCCTTTTTTTTTTTAATAATTACGTTTTTTTTTTAGTATTTAATCTATATATTTTTTTCTTTTACATTTTGATATATAAAGTTAAGTAACATATAATATATATATATATATATATATATATAAAAGATAAATCAATATGTTTAGTTTCTAGAAATAATTTTTTCATTTTTTTTTGAGAAACTTCTTCCTAATAAAAAATTAAGTTAAATAAAAATTTAAAAATTAAACATAACTATTAAATAAGAACGAGGAGAGTATAAAAGAAATGTGTGAGCGCTGAGAGCAGTTTTTTTATACTAGATTATCTTTAATCATATGGATTATTTTTAATTTCAAGTTTAAAGGTAATTTATTTAAATATTGAAAGTACAATATTTTTTTAAAGTAAATTGAACTAAATATTAAAATATTTTAACTATTTTTTATCTGTTCAAAATACCGTAATAGGATATTTCAATTTTATAAAATACAAAAAAATCTTATTTGTTAGTTTAAATAAAATTTATTTTATTTAATAATAGTTATCACATAATAAATATTTCATTTAATATTTAACATTTTATAAACATTTAGAACTTATTTAATAAAAATAACCAGTTTTGTCATTTTGAATAGAAAGTATACATAATAGTAACACAAAATGCAGTTTACCGAATTCTTTCCTTAGTATGGCAGGCTGAAAGCAGCGAGTCTGACGCCTGCCTCTCTTGTTTTAAATGACACTGGTCCCATATTTTAATTATATAAAAAAGTATTATCACTACACTTAAAATTTACAAAATTTTAATGGAGGCACGTATCTCTGTTGGCCCATTGAATGCCCATATCTTTCTAGATAAATATTTCTTCATTAAATCTTTATTTATGTTGTTATTGCAACTTGATCCTCAATAGAGGTGTACCGAGCCCAAATATTATTGATTGGAGCTTGGGTTTGAATTGGTGAAAGTAGACTTGAGTTCGAGTTCTCTCGAAAAATACAGTTCAAGTTTGGCATGTTTAATATTCGAGTTCGGCTTGATAGTTTGAAGCTCGTAAAATTTTAAGTACCTGATTAATTAAAATAGAAAAAATAATAATTAAGTTATAAATTATCTCAAAGCTGTCATCTTTTTTGAGTTCGTGGTTTGTGAATGTCAGTTCATTTAACGTGATTCGATTGTTCGAGTTCAAATTAGTTCGTTAATGGCTCGATTTATTTTACATTCCTAGTTCAAATTGACTCGTGAGTTAGCTCACTTTAATACTCAAATCAAAATTTCAACTCGAGATTGGATTCGTAGCTCATAAAACTCGATTTATTTAATATAATTCGAGCTCGAACTGACTCGAAAACTGCTCGATTCATTTTACACCCACGTCCTCAACCTCATTTTGAGAAACATTTAGACTTTGACGGTTGTGGTTGTGGAATGAGTTTGCATTGTCATTAAAACAATAGCTAGGGACTAGTCATGAAAAAAATTGGTAGCAAATTTTTCAGAGACATTATGAGTTTATGATACAACAAATTATCATAAATGGTTAGGGTTACTGTAGTCCTTGCTATAAAGAAATTTAAAATTTTGTTTTTCCACTAAAAATAGAAATATATGCTGTACAAAAACAATAAGCATATGTTCATCACTCTTTTTTTCATTAAAAAAAAAACAAATTCATAAAAAAAAATCACCAAATAAGTCTCAAAAGTATTTTACCCATTTTTTTTCAAAATTTTCGTAAAAGACCACACCTTAAAATATTTATTTGCTAATTATTTATTTGTTGATTGCAGGATGTGATGTTTGGAGGGACAGAAACGGTGGCATCCGCCATAGAATGGGCCTTGACGAATCTGATGAAAAGCCCAATGGACCTGAAACGAGCCCAACAAGAGCTCGCCGCCGTCGTCGGCCTCGACCGCCGCGTCGCCGAGTCCGATCTGGAAAAACTCACCTTCTTGAAATGCTGCATTAAAGAAACTCTCCGCCTCCACCCGCCGATCCCGCTCCTCCTCCACGAGACCGCGGAGGAATCCGAAATCGACGGTTACCGGATCCCCGCCGGATCCCGGGTCATGGTCAATGCGTGGGCAATCGGGCGCGACCTGAATTCCTGGGACGACCCGGACAGATTCAACCCGTCGAGGTTCTTGAAAGAAGGCATGCCGGATTTCAAAGGGAGCAATTTTGAGTTCATTCCGTTCGGGTCGGGTCGCCGGTCGTGCCCGGGGATGCAGCTCGGGTTGTACGCGTTGGATCTCGCCGTCGCTAATTTGCTTCACTGTTTCACGTGGGAGTTGCCGGACGGGATGAAGCCCAGTGAGTTGGATATGAGCGATGTTTTTGGACTCACCGCGCCGAGGGCGACGAGACTCATAGCGGTGCCGACGACACGACTGATTTGCAAGTGATCGGCGGCGGAGGGGTGAGATTGAATGGAAGGAAAAGTTTTCGGATTTGTTTGTTGGGGAAACGGAAGAAAGAAAGAAGAAGTTGATATTCGTTATTTCCTTTTTGCTGCTTATTAAGTGAAGTGAATAAAGACCGTACAATGTTATAGGAGTCCAATTCTCTTGTTCTCATTTTCTTTGTCTCATTCGTGTCTCATATTATAATTTATAACACCATTAATTAATATATTAATATTTTAACAGAACAGTTAACAATATTAAAAAATTATAATAAGAGATATGAGTAATTTTTTTAATGGACATCATTAAAAAAATTGTTTGACACCACTCATATCATTAAATTTTTGTTATGACTTATTAATTAATTAATACAAGTAACTATCATCATTTACCTTACGTATAAATAATTTAAAAACAAAAGAATTCATGTAACAAATCCATACCCTACGTTTATGTACATGTAAAATCGAAACATCTAAAATCTAAAACAAAACAAAGCCTACTATTTTCTCCATCTCTAAAAAATTAATACTACAATTCAACTTTTGAACATGTGTCTAGTTTCTTTTCTTTTCTTTCCTTTTTGAAACTTTTTTAACAATTTCTTCTACTGAAAATTTGACTCAAACTATATATACTTTATTAACAAATTTGTGAAAACTTGAGTCGATACGAATATTAAAGTATTAGTTTATTTGCATTTGAAGTTGCCAATAATTCTTCATGTAACCACAATTATTGTGGAGAAATCATTCTCAACTATGAAGATTATTACGAACAATCTTTTTTGTTTTTTTTCTTGAGAGGGGAAGACTTTGTATTACTTAAATAATAGCGTTACAAAACCATGATGACATTGCAGAGAGCCATGAGCGGTGGCCCGTGAAAGAAAGACCATACCTAGCAACGACATGTTGTTCACACGTCGTGGTACGAAAGAGAGAGAACATGAGTGAAATAAAGAGCTAAAAAAGCGGACTTCATCAACTAAAATACCAAAGTGGTAAGATGATGGAGCAATTGCGGATAGCAGCTCATTGACCAGGATCTAAGAGTCCGACTCCACGCAAATGGACATCAAACCGAGACGTCGAGCCTCCCGAAGACCCCAGAGGATCGCAACCGCTTCCACATAAAGGGGATCGGCCCTGGCATAAGAAAAACCAAGAGAGGAAGCTTCAAGTACCTGCCCAGCCGCGTCTCGTAAAACCGCACCAACAAATCCCATATTCGCCTATTTATGTAGTGCACCATCTACATTGATCTTGATAAAGTCCCCTAACGATGGAGATCAAGTCGGAGGGCTCATCACGGCTGGACCCTGTTGCTGACCCACCGACGCCTGAGCTGCAACCCAAGTCTTCTGGTAGGGCCGAATTTTTTGTGTCAATGCAAAAGTCGAATATGTCACACCCACCCCTTCGATAACATAGCCCGGCGGGAAGCGGACGCGGGGTCGGTAGGGCGGTGGTGAACTAAACGATCATTTCTCTATTACGCAGCCAATTTGTGGGTTTAAACCACTTTTCAGGTCCCTATTTACGAGATTCAACAAAACAAAATTTCTACTTTCCATGTACCTGCATTTCACAATTCATGATACATACAGATATACTGAGCTCCGCTCAGACCAGATGCACCAGAAAAGAGTCTGCCATTTCACTACCGGGAAGAGGCTCTCCGATAAATTAAACATACAATCCAGAAATTTCACAGTGAACATCAACAACACATCTCATCAATAGTCTGTTTCACACATCATCAATCAATTCTTTACATAAGTATACCTCATAGTATATTCAGTTCTACATGTATGAATGCAAACTACACCTACATAGCCATTTTCCAATAGGTAATACCACTCCATATCGGTAGTCGGATCTACAAGATCCCGACATTAGTACATGATACTGCTGCTACTGCTGAATACATGAAAAGAACATAAGAGTTAACCGTTATTCGAATGTATACATATAGTGCTCGTCCGGAAAGCCTAGAAATTCCATCAACCCGATATCATAACATATAACAGAAACATATAACCATTTCCCATATCTTCCGTTCACATTATTGACATACGTTTCCATTACACGTTATAACCATTTCCTTTCTCACCATCCTTTCCTTTTCTCATTCCGTATTTGCATTATAACCTTTATACCATATTACACCCTTATTCTCCATCGGGCTCACCCACTCTTTCCCTTTATCCATAATCATAACAATCAGAATGAGCTAACAATACCTTTACACACAATCACAATGAGACCGAGCGAGATGTTGTGCGGTCCAACACTAAAAGCTCCTGAAAAGATAGTTATAATGAAAGGGATGAGTTCCCGAGAAAACTCAGTAAGGGTTTAGATAGAAATAAATGTTTTCTTCGCGATTTACCTGCAATTACAATGTCAGTCTGACAGGATGCACTATACTAGTGCAATGTCTTACATAAACCATGATGCATATGAATGCGTATATGCAATGCACATTTTTATTTCCTTTCCTTTATACCCATTACGGCGGCCCTCTGTGGTCCTCTTTCATACCACGAGAGATCAGAACATTAACAGTGTGCATGGTACCAGCAATGGCCTAGGACCCTTTAAAACCGCCGTCAATCAATCAATAATAATATTCATGTCGCAAATACAGAGGGTTCGGTGGTCATATTGACGCACATAACCACGACACGTTGTGTCGCAAGCAGAGGGTTCGGGTCATGTAGACTCACGAACCACGACACATCAGACAGAGGGTTCATGATCGTAGAGACTCACAGAACCAATCCCATCACATAACAAGAACCGTGTCACAAGCAGAGGGTTCGGTGGTCGTGCAGACACACAGAACCATGACACGTTGTATCGCTCCTGTTAGGTTCAGGGTTACAAAGACACATGAACCACAACACTTCACTTAACGATCGATGGGTCCGGTGGTCACACAGAGGCACAGAACCATTGCATTATCCATATACCTGCACACCTTTACCGCTACCATGGAACCAGTCATAGAACCCACCACTGGTCTAAGACTGATCTCAACCAACTGAAATGACACTAAGCATTACCTTAATACGCATTTAAGAAGGTTGAACTCTTACCTGGAAACAATAGCAATCAACTTCTTATCCGATCCTTTCCCGTGCACTACCGGTAAATATTCACGGTAGCCTTCATTTGGATGCTCCAGCAACCAACACTAACTCTGAACAATCACATAAGCAATTCAGAATCAATATTTATCATTTTATCTTTACCTTTTCCGACACTTAACAAATTTCCCATTTTCCAGCCATTTCCATAAAAGTACCAAAATCATCCAATCTTTGGTCATCCCATTCTCAATCCTTAAATACATTCAGTTTCCATCATTGTCTAATAATTTTCATCACGAAACCTTAACTTTTACTTATTTGAACAATTTGGCCAAAATTCCTAAAACGACCACTTCTTATCCAATCTTGATACAATTTAATTTATATGCATAATAACGCCATTCAGGAACATCCATAGCCAAACATTTCACTTTCCTTAACACATACCAAGTTTTATCAATATTGTCTATTTAAGCCCATTATTCCAAAATCGATCAAGCCTTATCCAAATTCACTATAACTTCACATGCATAATTAATGACCTATTCCAAGATGATCCATGCTCATACATTCCACTTTCCCAGTACTATTCATCATTTCACATAATTGCCCAATTATGAATTCAATTCATAACTCTATCATACACAATGATTTGTAACTCATTTCCAGTATTAAAGTTACTTAGAATCATCATACAAGCATAATTGAACCATCAATTCATCAAAATAAGACACTTCAATCCTACACCAATTTCCATGAACATTGCCTTAGGTCCATAATCTAGCAATAATTGGACATAACTTCAAGTATTAATATTGCTCCAAATGCACCCAATAACACTAATTTGGGCTCAATTTAACAATCCCTTAATTTTCGTTCATCCTCACCCATGAACCCAAAAATTCAAAATGCTCAATTCATACGAAATCAATAATGTAAAACATGTTCCTAGCTCCATTTCCTTAGTAGAACATGTTTACCATTTCATATATATCAAAAAACCTCAGAAATACCAACCTTTAATCCTTGCCCAATTTTGAATTTCACCCAAACAGTAGATGATTCGAGCTAAACTTCATAGAATCTTCTCTTTAGTTGAGAATCTCGCATGGAATGAGGTTCTCCTTCAAATTTTGACCAAGAATGAGGGATTTGGGAGTTGGGAAGGGTTTGGGGTCGAGTTCACGGGTTGGAGGTTGAAGATGAAGTGAGAATTATGTTTTCTCTCTCTGTTTTCGGGTTTAAAACCCGTGTAGATTTTCATCCCAGGGGTGTCAGGAGATCACCTGGGACACAAACCCAGTCGTCTGTCGTTCGCCCGCGCTCCTGCCTCACGTGTTCTTGGGATCAGGCAATCGCCCGCCGTTGCACTCCACTCGCCCAGTAGTCGCCCGACCCCTATTCTTCTTTCTAGCTCAGGCGATCGTCTGCCATGGCATTCTGCTCGCCCGGTGGTCGCCCGAGCTCCTGCCCATTTTTACTTCTCCAGTTTCAAACCTCAGGCGATCACCTGCCATTAGGCGTGCGTCTCCCGAGGTTCGACCGGATCACCTACTAACACTTAACCAATACATCTCAACACAAAATCACTCATCGATTCCCAACCTTGCATACTTAATAACACAAAACATACCTTCATACAATTCTCAAACCTAACAATTACCAACATTCATACTTTAAACATTAAATCTGAGTTCCAAGGAGCAAAAGCCTAACCATCGGATACAATCTACCAGAAAATGGTCACCTGACCGTGGCGGCTGTAACAGAATAACACTTGGTGTCGTAGTATATCATATTCCTGTTCTTACAGAGAAACCAGATGGCAATAATAAATAATAACAGGAAATCATATTTGTCCTTATACTCTTCCCATAGTTGGGCCGACCAATCATCACCTGAATCCTAAAGAGTAAAAATATTCATGTCCAAATATTTCCACATCGCAACAGCTAAATGGCAATGCCAAAAAAGATGCCTTGTCGACTTCGCATGATCCAAACAGATCGGGCACTCCGGCTCTGCATCAACACCGCGAGAAGGAAGGTTATCCCTGGTTGGTAGAATGTCTCCACATGCGCGCCATAAATTCACTTGGACACGCGGAGGCAATTTCAGACCCCAGAATCACTTCTAGAAATCAATCACAATGCACGGGTCCTTTTGGTTTAAGATAGCATAGGGTAAATAATACGTCGATCTAACCGTGAACTGGCCATTGTCCACCATCCCCCAAGGAAATAAAACGCCTGAAGAGCGAGGACTTAAAGGAATACATTTAATGATAGTCGCGTCGGCCGAGTGAAACAAAGCATTAATCTCTGAATCCTTCCACGCCATCACATAGTGGTCAATAAGATCCGCCACATGCAAATCACTCGAACGCGGTGACGGGGCCATTAGAAGTTTTGGTCATGGTCCCGGAAGCCAGCGATCATCCCAGACAGATACACACGTTCCACTACCAATCTGCCAAAAATACCCTTCTTTAAGAACTTCGCGTCCGGTTATAAGAAATTTCCATACAATCGAGTGACCAGAGGACTGAGCTGCATCAAGAAAGGTACCAGACGAATAATAACGGCCTCTGAAGACCTGAGCAATAAGGCTATCCGGATATTTGACTAATCGCCAGCCTTGTTTTGCCAGCATTGCTTTATTGAAAGCCGGATAATCCCGAAAACCCATACCACCTGCCCTCTTTTCCATATATAATCGGTCCCAGGAAATCCATGGAATCTTCGGTTCATCCACATTAGCCGACCAAAACAATTTGAGGGAGAGTGAACGGAAGGACTTACAAATTTATGATGGCAAAAGCAAACAACTCATCAAATGTGTCAGAAGAGACTGAATGACGGATTTGATAAGAGTGGCTCTCCCTGCCTGCGATAGCGTCGACGCTTTCCATAAGGCTAGCTTCTCCGTTGCCCGCTCAACCAGAAAATCAAGCTGTCCATTTTTTCGTCTTCCCAGCATCCAAGGAAAACCCAGATACCTGTCCTCCGTCAAAGTATGGTGAATTTCGAGCACCTGCTGTAGTGCGCTCCTCTGATGAAGAGAGATAGATGGACTATAGAAAACCCCAGATTTATTTAAATTGACACGTTGGCCCGATGCCCTCTGATACAGTCTCAAAATGTTCATTAGGGCATTAGTCGCTTGGAAGGTATCACGCAGAAAAATCAACAAGTCATCAGTGAAAAATAGATGTGAGACAAGCGGGGCTGGCATTGCTAATAGCCATGCCCGTGATAATTACGGATCTCTCAGCATGTTTGATCAAAGCAGATAAACCTTCAGTCACAAAAAGAAATAAGAAAGGTGAGAGGGGGTCACCTTGGTGTATCCCACGAGTTGGCTTGAAAGGTTGAGACGACACACCATTCACCAGAACCGAGAATGAAGCAGATTCAACACACATCATAGCGAGTCTCACCCATCCCTCCGGAAAGCCCAACTGAATTAGTATATGGCTGAGGAAAAGCCACTCCACTTAATCATATCCAACTTGATCGTCATCGCCCCAAGTCGTGAACCTCGCAGATTGGCAATAGCATAACAGGTCTCAAGTGTTATTAATACATTATCTGTTAACAATCGACCCGACACAAAAGCACTTTGATACTCGAAAATTAATGAGTTCATCAAGGGCTTGAGATGATTGACAATTACCTTTGTGACCAACTTGTACAAGACATTGCAAAGGCTTATAGGTCGATAACCAGAGAAATCACGCGGGCACTTACATTTCGGGATCAACACAAGGAAAGCGTGATTCAGAGCTAGATCCATCTCGACTGAATTCAAGATACTCAGAGTGGCGCTCGTCACACTATCTCCCACAATATGCCAGAATTTCTGGTAGAAAAAAGCAGGGAAACCATTCGGACCAGGTGATTTATGTGGATGCATTTGAAAAAGAACCGATTTTACCTCATCCGGCGTGTACGGTCGAACAAGCATATCAGCCATTACCGGTGTCACTCGCGGCTCAACATGGCACAGAACATCATCCAGATGCTGGGGCGTATCCGATTGAAACAAACCCTAGTAAAAACGTAAAGCCTCATATTCAATATCACGCTGCTCTACCGATCTCCCTCCTATCGGATTGACAATCTGTTTAATTTAACTCCACTGGCGGCGGGCTGTAGCCGATTGGTGAAAAAACTTAGTATTCTTGTCGCCATCCTTCAACCACAATTGACGCACTCGCTGACTCCAATATTCCTCTTCTTTGCGTAACAAATCATGCAACTCATCCGACAGAGCAATCCGTTTAGTCAAATCAATCGGGACCCAGACCGAAGAAGAGACTCTTTGTACCTCGCCCTCTAAGAATTTGATGCGGTGATGCATCCCATGGAACTCGTCACGCACGGTCCCACTTAGCCAAAAGTGTACGACTTTTCCCGAGACGCGATGGAAAATATTTTTTCCGAACCCAAGCCATGAGCAACGAGCTCCTCACACTTCTTCTCACTCGTCCAGAATTTCTCAAAACGCCAAATCTTTATCCGTCGTACTTGTTGCTTATCCAGGAAAACTTCAATTGCATTATGATCAGATTTTACAAAATAAAAATTCCTCACCCAAGCCATTGGGAATTTCAACTGCGAGTCTGCCAAAACCACTGCACGGTCTAAACGTTCTTGAACAAAGAACCCACTAGTCACCGTTTTCTCCCAGGTGAACGGAATACCAGAGAAACCCAAATCATCCAATCCGGAATCTGACAATGCCAAACGAAAGTCCTCCATCTGTTGTCTTCGCCTAGGTAATCCCCCTTTCTTTTCATGGGACCAAAGAACTTCATTGAAATCACCCACCACCAACCATGGGAGGGAAGATTGACGCGCAGGTGAACGTAGCAAATCCCACGACTCTCCTCGATGATGCACTTCCAGCTGGCCATAGAAGCTCGTGAGCCTCCATGCGAATTCTACCCCTCGACAATAGCATCCACATGAAAATCCGAGATCGATAGCAGGCGAACATCCCATCCGGTCTGCCAAAGTAGCACCAGCCCGCATTTCCGGACCTCACTGTCCACCGCGATACAACCCTGGAAACCCAATCGACGGCGGTAGCAATCCATCTCCGGCGTCGTTTTCTTCGTTTGCACGAGGAATAGAAGCGGAGCATCCGAGCCTTATAGAGCACGCTTCAACTCGTGAAGCGTTCCTGGAGAGCCGATCCCTTGACAATTGAGGCTAATCACGCTCATGATTAGCGTCCCCTAATGATGGCTGCAACACACACGAGAGGCGAGCCCCTGACGGAAGCGAAAAAGATGTAAGTGGCAGCGGCGGCGGTGGAGTTGCGCGGCACGCTAGTTCGAAAAGTTATTGCTCCTTAGCCTCATTTTTTATTAGGTGAACATTAACATTAGTCATTTTTATTTATTAAGTATATATTTATCAAAATGCTGTACCGATGCAATATCAAAAATTTCTTTACTTCTACTTTTTGTACTTGAATTAATCCTGAGTAGACGGAAGGAGCTCCGTATGTGAACGGAAAAGGTGAGAGCATTTACGTTATTAAGAACAACTTATAAAGTTTGATGAGAGCGTATCGTTTATTATATATTTAAAAATAAATATTTAATTGTATAAATATTGATATTATTTTATTTCATTTTAATGATATGAAAAGTCATATTTATTAATTGTAAGATTTTTTTTCCATCCAAATTAATGTATAATATGGACAACACTCACTGAAATTCTTGGATGCGTCACTGATTGTGTTTTTTTTGTAAAAAGAATTAACAGCGATTTAAAATTTTCACAGTTCTATTTTTTCTTCAAAATTTTAATTGCTGTTATTTTATTTTATTTTATTGCTAATATTTGCTCAAAGAACACGGTCTATATAAAAATTGAAGAGTTTATTACTATAGGAAAGAGATGGACATTTCATGAATTTGAGTCTCACAAATGTAAATTCCTAGAATGTAATGACTTACATTTTTTGAGTGCCAAAAAATGAAGTTTCTCTATATTTTGATGTTACAGACATGACGGAGATTGTTTTCTGTACTTTGTGATATCTTTATTCGGTTAAGTGAAGATTGATAAGTTTATTTATCGCTACTTATTAAAAATGTATTTATAGTTTGTTGTTAAATTAAGTATGTGAACAATAAAAAATAAATTGTTGTTTTTTAGTCTGATTCGCGATGCTCTGCCTTGCTTCTTTTAGGGTTTTACCCAGATTGACCTGCTGCCGTCATTACTACCGTGTGTTGTTACCGATCACGTTCTCTTCGGGCTGGTGGTCGCGACGCCACGTCCCTGTTGTATCTCCATTTGATCGGAGCTCATCCATGTCATCTCGTTTTGTCGCTACCTCATGCCGTCGTCAGTATCGAATCCGTTGTGCGGCGGTCGTTTCAACTTACTCTCATCTGAATCGGATTGTGGTTGGCTTGGGTTGGGTTGCTCCTCGTCGGGTCTGTCAGGGCCCGCCCTGTTCTCGGATGTTCGATGGCCAATCTGGCCTCTGTAGCGTGGGCTTGCACGGAGTCGCCCCATCGGATGTTAGTGCCGGATCCTCTATGCCGACGCCGATGAAGTCGGATCAAGATCCATTTATCTTGATTAGTGTCTCCCTGGATGGTGATTTGGGGTTGATAGTAGCTTTTTTGTCTGATGTTAGAGGTCCTTAGTGGATGATAAATTTATGCTCTGATGTTGGGCAATTGGATTTTTGTCTGATGGAACGTTGGATTTGGTGGGTTTCATGGTGGAAAGGGGTGGATGTAGGTTGTGTTCAGAATGGGATTTGGACTGCCCCCATGAAGGAACAAGAGTTGAGTATAGGAGCTCGGATGAAAAGGGCTCAAATGGGGCCAACCGAGGAAGACTTGGAAGGCCAGGACCTGGGAACGGCAGGGCAGAGCGTGGGCTCTCCCTGCCTGGAGCAATGAGGTGTTTTGTTATGAGTGTGTGGGGTAGGAATCCACTCCTTCACATCCAGTATAATAATGTGGTTGTGACTGTCATCGGGGTGTGGTGGGTACATTGCTACTATCTTATGGTTTTCATGCAGGTACTCATGTGCGTTCTCACTGTCCACCCGGATCTCCTCGCAGGGGTTGGACTCCCACAAGCTGACATGATACAGCTTGGCTTTTATTTTTTCCACGTACCAAACTTCGATGCTGCAGACAGGAGTCCGAATGAAGCTATCTGGCTAGGTGGTGGCATAATGGGTTCTTATGAGCTTTTGCTGGCGGCTGTAATGTCGTTGCTATGGAGTCACTATACTATGTTCTATGCGTTCCTTATCTTTAAGGTCTTTTTCATTAGCTATTTCGGTAACTTTATTATTTCTGGTTGGTTTTGAGCTGATTTGCAGCCTACATGCGATCTGGCCCGTCACTAGATAGGGTCTATGAACTTGTTCTTAAGGGCTTTGTCCCTTTTCCTTTGTGTCGTTCTGGTTTTTACAGACTGATTTAGAATGAAAATCATTCCCTTAAAAAAAAAAAAATATGTGAACAATAAATTGACGTATCAAGTTTCAAGTCTAGTCTTTTATATACGCTCTCATAGGTTCAAGGAATAGCCCAATTATGGAATGTTATTGCCCAATGTCATCTCTTGTGATTTGCGCACCTGTTTCCTTGTCGAAGAACATGATCGACCCTTGCTACTATAACATCTTGGAGGAAAGCTTTGCAATCTTCAATAATTGTATAATTAATATATATGGGTCAGTAAGCCATATAAGTTCAAATATGAGACACTTTTATCCAGGTGCCTTAAGTAAGTTATGAACGGCCTCCATTGAAGGGGATCTCGTATAACGTATTAAGGATGCATAATTCGCTCCTTGAATTGCCTTCACAGGTTAAATATGTTCAAACGTCAGTAACGGCTACTCCCGTAAATATAGATGTATTTACAGCACAATACCAATGATCAAACCCTCTATAATGGGCTTCGACATCACCCTATATATTGGCCGGTGCATACTATAAATAATGTACTTTCTAGATACACACATCTCCTGCTTTTCTCTATCCCTGAATCGTTCATTTGTCCTCCCTTACAAATCGTGGTCACTCTCTGACATCTCTTGGGCCCTAAATTGGTAAAACATTATTAATTTGATGTCGTTTGTCGGAACAAAACCCACAACAAAATACCTTTTTTCTTTTCTTAAATCATCATTTTTTTTCAAATGACAAAGAAAAAAAGAACAACAACAACACCACCACCGACAACGACAACCACGTCAACATTGAGGACGCTAACTCAACCTCCTCAACACCACCTCCTCCTCCACCTACGACCAATGGAGCACTAGGAAACAAATTATGCCCACTACCTCCCGCCAACGAGGGGAAATGGAGCTATTCCTCCAATCGGAACAAGTGAGGCTGTCCAACAACCACCGATCATCGATCCCGTGCAACTCCAACTTACTCCAACTTTTGCAAGCCAACATCCTGCGGGACATGCAAGGTCTAATGGTGCAAACCATTTGTACAAAGCTCAATGCACAATGAGTGGTAAATGATAAGGAAGCTAATTCCTATCAAGTTCATCCCAGTAATGCCCGCAACGATCAGTCTACAATGGTTAATTATTTGCCTTTCGTCGATGAGATCATGAGACGAATTAAACAGGTGGAGGAATAAGTCAAGACACCCATTGTACCAGGGACAACTTTTGACAACATCGACATCCTCCTCGCCCAACTTTTCATAGATCAAGTTATGGCCATACATGCACTTGTTGGCTTCCGCATGCCTTAAGTAGAAAGCTATGATGGTCTACCGGACCCAATCGTTCATCTACAATGGTACGTAAGACAAATAGACATTCACTCCAGAGCAATTTGACTGATTCCGACTAAAGCGAGAATGAGTAAACTGACTAAATCTGACAAGAACTTCGCTCTGATCGTTGATGAAGATGCAGAGAATCGCATGCCATTCACTCCAAAACCAAATCAGAGCAAGAATCTGGAAGAGACGTGACCATTCAGAGGCCACAGAGTCTACGACTTCTGAATCTACGTAAACACAAAACCACGTTCTAATTTTGAATTTATATAGAAAACTGTATATATTGCTTCTGAACACATCTTCTGATATCTAATAGAGTGAAGGACGAAAATGAGACAGGAGATCCTGCCAGGAGTTGAGATGGAGAAAAAGCATAAATGATCAGATATATAGAGCAATGAAGTATCAGTAGAGGTGGAGGAAGATAATGATAAAGGGGAAGTGGTTGTTACTAAAGATAAACTCTAAGTCAATTGTACGTAACTTACAGAATGAAGTGCAATCCCTATATTATATTAATATTCTTTGTGCTTCATATGATGATTGATCTTCTTTGTTTTTGCTTTGCAGTGATGTGAAAGAATCTGCAAAGGCCAAGAAAATCTACAAGAAACCTATGAGAAATTAGTACCTAAAACTAAATGATGATTATATTGTGCTATATGATGTGCTTGGGTTTGAAATGATGCTCCTCGTATATAAAATGATGTTCTCTGTGTTATAAATGAATGTATATAGAATACGAAATGATGATCTTGTCATGCACAGTATATGTAATATGATGTACCCAAAACCACATTTTATGATTCTATGAGTATCACGCTTCATGAAAAATGATGCTTTTCTTGTTAAAATGCTTCTGCTATGTAGAATGATGCACATTGGTAGAAATATGATACACTTATTTTCAGATATGATGAAATGAGATAAACTAGGTTTTGAATGAGTTAAGACACTTTTTCTATGCAATATATTGCTTATTTGGTGCAAATTGATGCTTATGTAAAAGGGGAAGATGTTCATTGTGCAATGATGTGACAATACTATTCTGATGATGTTGATTATATTATGATGCGCTTAGATTTGATAATGATGATCGTTGTCTTTCAAATGATACTCTCCGGTTCGAGAATGATACGTTGCACATCACTAAAAATGATGCTCACCTATTAAAAAATGATGCTCCCACTGTGAAGTATGATGATCAAATATTAACAAATGATGATCTCTTTGTAAGACATTATAATTCTCTCACCTTCAAGACTGATGATTACGAATAGATAAATGATGCTCTTGATTTGCAACATAATGCGCATTTCATCAAGTCGCCACCAATCATTTGGTTCCGATATTATTTATTAGTAAAATTTTGTGCAAGTGAGTTAGAAGGAAGCAGTCCTATCGGCTCAGACTAAGAACCTCGTGGATATGTCATGAGATCTGGTTCTTCAATGGTGTAGGGACATGGAAAATACGTACTCATGATCCAAAGTTTCGTAGTTAGAGTCGCCACCGATCATTTAGTTCTCGATCGATTGGAAACCAAAATAAATTAGTCAACGAGAGGTTCAAACTCGTTAGTCGGTTACACACAAAAATTATAATTTCCAAGCGCCAAAATTTTAATATCACGGGTTCTTTTCAAACTTTTGCTCGATTTTAGAAAAATTTAATAATCAGTTAACCCAAAAAAATAATAACACTTACAAAAAGTAAAAGAAAAGTATTTTACATAGCT
>JBBYHH010712726.1:0-17624 GCA_038382905.1 Daphne laureola
TTGTCTTAGTGGATGCATGAAATTTATGTTTCAATGGGTTGATTGATGTTTAGAGCATAGTGTGAATCTTTATTCTTATAATCAACTTAGTAGTAGATATTTGTTCTCGATGTTCTTAATCAGAGACTTTTTACCCGGTGAGGTGTTGAGCCAAAATTTTCAAATGTTGTGTGAATTTTCTTTTGTGAGAGTATCTTGTTTAAAGTATTTGAGCTAGAACTTGCTTGCTTGAATCATTACAAGTCCGCATTGTTGTATGAATACTTGGGAAGAAGGTGTCACTTTAGGATATGAGTCTTTTGACGTAAATAGTTAACCGTACATTAAATCCATTAGTGAGCCCCTTTAAACCTAAAGCAATTCATTCTTGTTTCCACATCTCAAGCTTATCCATTCTCTAATAGTACCCTTTGGTCCTAGTACTTCATGTACATGTTTGATTGGGCTTTAGATGCTGTTCTTATGAAAGATGTGTGCACATTGTGAGTTTTTTTTGGGGTGAGGGGAGGATTTTTGCTATTTAAATTATTGAGTTATCAAATGAGTGACTTCATTGGATCAAACAATATATATCTAATGCTGTAATTGATAAAAAAGAAGCACCAAGTATGAAAAATTCAAAAATAAATGATGAAAATGGTGCATTTGAAAAAGTCAAAACACGCACACTTTTATATGGCTTTTTCATACAATTTATACATCTCTGTGTGCATAAACGGGATCATTAGTGCTTTTTACTTGTAGGGTTATAGTTAGCATAAGTTTTAGTGAGTAGTTTTCTATAGTCTTCTAGGGTTTGTTTACCTAGGGGAATAACTATCTTCTATCATGTTGTTTGATGTTTAGATATTGATTCCATGAGCTATTTATACATTTATGCATACTGGATGATTGATCACCATGTTAGTATGCCATCTAGGTATTCGAGAATGAGCCTAAGAGGAAAGTTGTCGAATTAGACTATAATACTCGATTGATTGGTTGAAGCGGAGTCTGAGAGGGCCTGTGGATTTCGATTGGTGAATAGATTACGCTGCTGGAATCAACCCTAGACTAAGTATCGTTAGAAGATGAGAGTTCCTAAAGCCTTAGTTTGGTAGAGGATGATCACTTGTCACAGAGGAGGGTGATTGGGCCTTGATAATCCATCTCTTTGCATTATATGGTGATGATAGTGAACCCCTACAATAGGTAACAACCCCTAGAAGACACTTTTAATTGATTGAACTTCGTTTTAGCATCTTTACTATTTTACCCCTTTCGTGACTTGTTTCCCAAGCTACTATTTTTCATCACAAAAATATCTCGGTTACTGTTCACACACCACCATTTCATCAATTTATAGCATCCACCATCTACATACTTAACTAGGATAGTTTTAATCACTAAGTTGCACATAAAACCTCTCTCTTGGGTTCGACCCTTCTTTTGAGCCACTTACTACGATAAGACATAGTTAATGCGAAATTGAGGTGTTTATAAATATATTTAATTGTTATTGCTTGAATCTGTGCTTGATTGCATACATGCCAAAATCCTTAGCGAACACTTGGACATGCAAGCATGCACATATCTCTAACCTGGCCAAAAAGAGCATAGTACGTGGCTTAACAAAACTGAGGTTTGATAAGGACACGGAAAGTGAAGCTTGCATCAAGGGAAAGCAGACAAGGGCAATCTTCAAAGCACAAAATATAATGTCTACATCAAGAGCCTTGAGCTGCTTCATATGGACCTCTTTGGACCTATTGATTCCACAAGCTTGAGTGCGATGAAGTATCTGGTAATAGTTGATGATTATACTAGATATACTAGGGTATTCTTCATAGCCAAGAAGAGTAAGACCTGCAAGAAATTTAATTCCTTCTGCAAACAGGTTCAGAACGAGTAAGGTAAAAATATTGTTGCTATCAGAAGTGACAATGGAGGTGAGTTTGAAAATGTTGATATGAATGCTCTATGTGATTCCCTTGGTATTACTCACAAATTTTCTATTACAACAAAACCACAACGTGGGGTTGTTGAGAGGAAGAATAGGATCATTGTGGGGATGGTGAGGACAATGTTGAATGAGTACAAGCTACCAAAGTACTTTTGGGGAGAAGTAGCTGTTAGAATGCACAAAATCATTGTTAACATCTATTAATATATTTTTTATTCTGTAAATCTTCACTTTAGGCATGTAGAGATTAGGATCCCTAGAAATCAGGGGTTATCCCTAAAAATTAGGGATTAGATCTTAGAAGAGATTTTTTCTTTTTTTGTGATTCCAGCAGATGTATTTAAATGCTGAGCAATGTTAAAGTTAAATAAGAAAGCATCATTTCTCACATGGTATCAGAGCTTTAGGTTCAATCTAGACCTAAACCTATTTTTTTTTTGCCTTCATCGCTGAACTTCCCAGAACATTTTCTCACAGAAAATGTCTCGCATACCAAAAAATTCTGAAAAATCTTTCTCTGGCCTTCATTGCCAACATTTTTTTGCCTTTGTTGCCAAACATTTCAGTGGCGTTTTTTCTCCACTACATGTCTTCTCTAACCGGTGACGAATCCAGAATTTATAAGGGGAAGGTCAAAAGTGCAGCAGCCAAACAGAATACTGTATCCACAACTCAACAAGGTGACTCTGGAAAGGAGACAGACAACCGAGATAAAGTAGAGAAGCTAACAAAGTTCCCAGATTCTCTCAGGTCAAAGGGAAGTTCCTTTGCCTCTCTTGCCCTCTCAGGTATCACTCCTCCCTTAGGATTTCATGTCTCAGCTAGTGTGTTCCCTTGGATACTAGATTCAGGTGCTACAGACCATATGGCAGCCTCATCCTCCTATCTTATTTCTTAGCATCCTAGCCCAGGCAACAAGAAAATTGTGGTTGATGGTTCATCCATCATTGTTGCAGGATATGGGGATGTCCAAATAAACCCTAAAATCCTTTTAAAAAATGTTCTACTTTTGCCTAAGTTGTCTGCCGGTCGTGTCCATTCACAAGCTCACCCTTGACTTAAATTGTCAAATTGCATTTTTCCCTAGTCACTGTATATTTCAGGACCAGATCTCAGGGAAGAAAATTGGAACTGCTAAAGAAAGGGATGGCCTTTACTACTTTGAGGAAGCTAGGGTTGAGTCTCCTAACACTATGCATGTCAAGAGTGAGACTTTCCGATCCATGAAAAATAAAATTTAGATGTACCATTTTCGTCTAAGACATCCAAGTTTTTCTGTTTTGAAAATCATGTTTCCTGCTCTCTTCAAAGATTTCAATGATGAAGTTTTCCACTGTGACGTTTCTGAATTAGCCAAACAAAAAAGGGCTCCTCACCCAAGGAGTGATAAAAGATCCCAAAAACCCTTTGATTTGATTCACTTAGATATATGGGGACCCTCTAAAATCCTTAATATAACTGGACCAAAATGGTTTGCTACTTTTACTGATGATTGCACTAGAATCACATGGGTTTTTCTGCTAGCGTTTAAATCAGATCTCTATTTCGGTACAACGAAAAAGAGTTTAAAAATAAGTCGAATATGAGCACTCTTCTTCCTAGATTTCAAAAAATGATTGAAACTCAATTTGGAGTTAAAATCAAAAGGTTTAGGACTGACAATGCACTAATTATTTTAATCTAACACTGTCCAATTTTTTCCAAACCCAGGGCATTGTGCATGAGTCATCTTTTGTTTATACTCCCTAACAAAATGGGATAGCTAAAAGGAAAATGACCATCTTTTGCAAACTGCTTGTGCTCTTCTTTTTCAAAACAAAGTCCCAAAACACTACTGAGGAGAGGCTGTTCTTACTGCAATTTACGATATTAATAGGCTACCTACCAAGGTTTTAATAACCAAGCACCCATAGAGGTCTTATCCCAATTTTTTTCCCAAGTCAGAACCTCAAATAATCTGGAATTAAGAGTATTTCGGTGTCCTGCCTTTGTTCACACATATAATAAAGGGAAATTGAACCCTAGGGCGACTAAATGTATTTTCCTTGGATATTCTTCAACACAAAAGGTTACAAATGTTATCATCCAGGAACAAGAAAAAATTTCATCTCCCTGGAAGTAACTTGTGAAGAAGAGCTATCCTTCTTCACCTCTTTAAATAGGCAAGAATCATTGAACCAAATGGCACCAACTGATCCAGATTTTTTCGTTTTTGAACTTCCATCCTTAGAAATAGGAACAAAAAAAATTCAAAACACTCCAGAACATCCTACTCTTGAACCAGGGCCAAATCCCACTAATGAGATGCATAGTGAAGGTAGATTTGGTCAGATTTACTCAAGGAGAAAAGAGCCAACCGCTGGACCTATGCAAGACCAAAACTCTGCTCCTGAATCAGGTACTGAGGTATGCCCAGAAACCGACTCTTCTCCTACTGATGAATACTACCTCCTTATTGCCCTTAGAAAAAGGAGGGAATGCACTAAAAAACCTTTATATCCCCTGGCCAATTCAATTTCTTTTCACCGAAAGCCAACCTTCATAGTATCCAAATCCCAAACACTCTAGCCGAGGCGGTGTCTAAAAGGGAATGGAGAGATGCAATGAGAGTGGAAATGGAAGCCTTGGAACAGAACAAGATATGGGAAATCACTGAACTTCCGAAAAGAAAGAAGGTGGTGGGGTGCAAGTGGGTGTTTTCTGTGAAATATAAAACTAATGGGTCTTTGGAGAGATACAAGGCACAGCTTGTGGCTAAAGGCTATACACAAACCTATGGACTTGATTACCAAGAAACATTTGCACCAGTAGCAAAGATGAACGCTATGAGAATTTTGTTATCACTTGCTGCTAACTTTAACTGACATATGCAGCAATATGATGTCAAAAATGCTTTCGCCCATCAAGAGTTCGAGGAGAAGATATATATGGTTGTTCCCTCAAATTATTCGAAGGGTAATAAATGGAATCAGGTTTGTAAGCTCAAGAAAGCCCTTTATGGGCTGAAATAGTCCCCGAGAGCTTGGTTTGGAAGGTTCAGGTGTCATGCTGAAACTAGGTTATAAACAATGTCAGGGTGATCATACATTGTTTATTAAACACACTGATTCAGGGGGAGTCACAACTTTACTTGTGTATGTAGATGACATTATTGTAACAGGGGATGATAAGCAAGAAAAGGTGGCCCTAAAGCAACACCTAGCAAAGGAATTTCAAACAAAAGAGCTGGGAAGGCAAAAATACTTCCTTGGAATAGAGGTGGGACACTCGAAACAGGGTATTTTTATTTCCCAACAAAAATATGTGATTGACTTGCTAAAGGAGACAAGAAAAATGGCTTGCCCACCTGTGTCTACTCCTGTAGATCCAAATCACAAGCTAGGAAAAGCCAAAGATACTCCAAGTGTGGACAAAGAGAGGTATCAAAGGCTGGTTTGAAGACTAATCTACTTGGTTCTCACACGGCCAGACATTACGTATGTTGTAGGTTTAGTAAGCTTATTCATGCATGATCCCAAAGAGCTGCACCTACAGGCTGTACACAGAATCCTTCAGTATCTTAAAGGTTGTCCAGGTAAAGGAATTCTATTAAAAGAGATGGAGGCATGCACCTAGAGGCATAGAAAAATGCGGACTATGTTGGTTCAATGGTGGATAGGAAGTCTACCTCTAGCTATTGTACCTTCTTAGGAGGGAATTTAGTCACATTGAGAAGCAAAAAACATGTATGGCAAGGTCAAGTGTTGAGGCAGAGTTCAGGGCCCTAGCACAAGGAGCTTGTGAGTTACTTTAGATTAAAATTGTTCTTACAGGATCTAAAAGCTAAACCTACAAGACCTATGAAGTTGTATCGTGACAACAAGTCAACAATACATGCACATAATCTTGTGCAACATGAGAGGACCAAACATATTAAGGTAGATAAGAACTTCATCAAGGAAAGGCTGGAAAGAAAGATCATCTGCACCCCTTTTGTTCAGTCTCGTCAACAACTCGTAGATGTCCTTACCAAAGGACTTCCAGGACCAGCCTACCAGAAGCTCGTTTGCAAGCTAGGAATGGAGGATATCCACTCACTAGCTGAGTGGGGGTGTTAGAATACACAGAAGGCTAAATTGTTATTTAGTATCCCGAACTTTAACGAATGGGGCAACTTAGGGCCCCGAGTAAAACTTGGGCAAACTCGGCCTCCAACTATTTAGTTGTGGACAGATAAGGGCTCTGACACGGTGAACTCGGCACGTGGAGGCACGTGCCTGGATGGACATTTTCCATTTCACGGGTTTCTTAACCAAGGTTTAAAATCTCGTACCGGACTCTGCACCGGTTTTTCAACGGTACGAGACAGTACCGGTGTATCGGGATATTTCGGATGTCTCGGATTTAATGTACCGGAGATCAATTATACAAATATATGTAATAGATACTAGTAACTTTAAGTGAAGTTTTAAAAATTATTGGACTTATTTGTCAAAACCACTAAAGATTAAGAGCTTTTCATATACTTCATCCATTAAACGAAGAATAATGCCAAATTCCTTTCCTTTTCGTTGATTACAGTTGTTTGTTGTTTTCAATGTGGCATGTGTGATGCATTCTCACTCAAATTTAACTTTGACCTACGCAACCTTTTCAATTTTTAGTTTCTGAAAACCAAAATCTAGTTTAATGCTACACTCCACACCTTCATGTTTTCCCATAATCCTAATCGACACTCAATCAACTCAGACGCTTGCAGAACCGTGAGAAGAAAGGCCGAAACTGGAGACCGTGGAAGGTGCCGTCAACGGAGGCAACGACGATTAATTGCAGAACCACGAAATCAGCCTTACCTCGTCAACGTTGTTATACCCCTCTCAAATCTCACCATCGGTATAGTTTCCTCTCTCTCTCTTTCTTTTGTTGCATCATCTTGCTCTCCATCCACGCCGCGAACTCATCTCCACCTTCATTTGTGTCCGCTCGGCTTTAAATCTCTCTTTCATCCCATTTTCTTGTTTCTCGGCGGTACGCTGGTAAGGCGAGATGCCCGAGAGAGCTGGAATAGGGCGAGACTAGAGACGATACGGTAACCAGTGAATTTGTACCATTTCACGGCCGGTACCGAAACGATTCCGAGATTCCGGCTGAGACGGTACGAAATTTAAAATCTTGTTCTTAACGGTTTAGGGTTAGGTTGGATGGAGGGTTGATCTGGGGGCTTTTTGTAAGGTTCCAAAATTTTGGGGCGATCCCCAATTCCTTGAGAATTTTTTTGGGCTTTTTGTAAAGTCCCTCTCTTGGTAACAAGCACGTCATCCACGCACGTGCTTCCATGTGCCGAATTATCCGTGTCGGGGCCCTTATCTGCCCACAACTAATAGTTGGAGGCTCAGTTTGCCCAAGTTTTACTCTGGCCCTGAGTTACCCCATTCGTTAAAATTCGGGGTATTAAATAACAATTTAGCCTACACAAAATTATTGTTAATATCTATTAACATCTTTTCCATTCTGTAAATCTTCATTTTAGGCATGTAAAGGTTAGGATCCCTAGAAATCAGGGATTAGATCTTAGAAAAGATTTTTTCCTTTTATGCTGATGCCCAACAGATGTATTTAAGCACTGAGCAGCGTTGAAGTTAAATATGAAAGCATCATTTCTCACACATAGTATTGTTAACTTGTAGTCACACATATCTGTAAGATATTAAACAACCAAAGCTATGTTAAGGATGTACTCTGCCTAAGTTGGGTGCAAATTATTGAAAATTAAAGACTTCATTATCAACATCTATAAAATGTAACACTTGGAAAAATACGTATATTCCTATGCATCTGTGTGTTTCTTTTCACGGTTGATTTTTAGACGTAAAATCCTTCTCTCCCTTGATAGTACAGAGAGATTAATGTGGATTGAGACAACTGAGCAACAGCTATCGACGTAGAGATTAATTGTGTTTTCAGAAGCACATTATTCCAAGTTAGTAATTTTGTGAATCAGTGCAAAATCATGCACCATGAATGATCTAATTATCTTGATAAAACGGGGGGAGAAAAAGGGTTTGCTATCCTTGTATAAGTCTATTAGTTAGTGCGTACAAACCTTAACCAGATATGGAACTGGGATATATAGGTCTCCAAAGTTATCTTTCCAAGCCACCTGGATCCACAGGTAGAATAGTTAAAACAGTACAAGCTTAGGATAGTTCCTCCCTAAAGAATAATTTCTTTTTTGTAAATGACATTTAAAGATTCAGGAGCTTAGGACAATACGCAAATAGAGTCATAGAGTAACCACGAAGCTGTTGGGTGAAATTCCGTAAGCAAATATAGACACTGGAATCACAAGAAAACAGCGAAGAACAAGGTCAAGTCATGAAGAAGATAATGCGCAAATGGGAACCAACCAGCTAATCTTTAATACGCACGTTATGGGGATCCAGGATGTGTAAGGATGGTATTTGTTATATGTAACCTTATCCAGCATGTATATGAATTCATACCACATATATCCAACCTGAAAAGGAATGTGTTCAAAGCAGGTAGAAAAAATCATGAAACAGTAATACAGCATGCAAAGAAAAGTACTTTCATTAGGGAAGAAATAAAAGCAAACAAAGTATCTAAGGGATTTCAAAATTAGGTAACTCACGAATAAGGAGACGGCAACAATTCCTGCTTTAATTGAGAACTTTTTCTTGGTTTCACATTCCTCCAATTTTTCCGTCCACTTCTCAACCTAATGCCAAAAGATATTCATGGTCATTTGCATTGATTACTTAGAGGCCTACAATAGTACATGCAGTATATTCAGGAACTTACATTGGGATGATAGTACGCATATATCATTCCAATGATCCATATATATCGATCCAATCCAGATCTGAAATGCCATTCATGCAGCCGAGGTAGATCTGGCTTTGCTGGATCAGTGTATCCTGCAAATATAGCAAACGAGTTATGATGGAGACATGAAAAAATAATAACAGCTCATACTGAAAAACAGCTTTTAAAACCATACAAATGAAACAATAAACCAATGTGGCCAATTCATGAATCAATTAACTAAACCTAAATCCCAAACTAGTTGGGGTTGTCTAATACAGTATATCCTATCTCTGATTTGCAAGTAATGAATTAGTAAATCACTTATACAAATAAAACCAATTACAAAAAAACAAACAGCTAATTACTGACCTAATAGGAAGGTCAATGGACTCCATATTATGTAGAAAGTTCCAGGAATTTCCCAAATCAAGATGACTGCTAGAAAGCATGCAAGTATTTTGACTGCCATGACAGATGGTATTTCATTATACTTGTTAAAAATACCAAGGGCTCCATACACCATCAGTGTGAAAAGCGTGTGCATCGGACATATATAATAAAGCATATAGTCATTGTTAAGCAAAAGGCAACAAAATGCCACCAAGAAATTGAGCCGCCACATCATCTGCATCAGGAAAAAGGTATAGAATACAGGTAAGAGTTTCAATATTAGCAATCTATATGTAAGCTCAGGAGTTGCAATACAAAAGTTTATGAGAATCATGTCATTAACCTGAGCAAAGCGTCCAACACTGAAATCCTTCCTGATATAATAATAGGAAAAATTGCCGAATCCAGTCATCCAAACATATGCAGCAATAAAAACACGTATTGCATTGTATATCTCTGTTGCAGCAAAGTAATGGTATATCAGAAACAGGACCTGCAAAAAGCAAATATTTGAGTATGTATCTGCCAATTTTCTTTCAAGGGTGAAAATGTCACTGCAAGTACGAGAAACTGATGTTAACATACACCAGAATTATAATCACAGCATTCAATTAATTTATTCTTTGCCACTTAAGAGTTCAAAAGATATGCTTGCCTGCATCCATCCTTTCCATTCTTCAGTCTGATGCCGGCTAAGATATTGCATTGTCTTCCCAGAAAATGCTGACTTGTCATTATGTTTCTTCAACGAAGTCATTGCTGCAACTAAAATGAGGAGAGCATAGAGGAACAAGAAAAGATCGCGGTTGTATTGCTGTCGCAATTAGAAAGATATCAGAAACACAACAAAAAAAATTAAAGTGAAAGTGAGATAGAGGTTATGTTTTATTCATAAACACAACTCTTATGTATTCTGCTAATCAAGAACACAACAATGAACCCTTACAATTACTGTTAAAAAATGACAATTTGGAAATATTTGACAGACATTTCTTTCCATGCTTAGATTGGTTTTTACCTCGAAATATTGGCAACGACAGCATTGAACCAGCTCCTTTTTAAAATTTATAAATACCAGACAGACATTACTTTCCATGTTAGATATGTTTTTACCTCAAAATATCGGCAACATGAACCAGTTCCTTTTTAAAATTTATAAATACCAGATTGGCAAGGTACACATAAAGAAGAGTATGAAGAAAACACTAGAGAAGTTACTGTTATTCATTTAAAATGGTGGAAAAAAAAATTGAAAAAAAAACATGAATAACCATGAATAACAATCCTGTGAATTCAGAACACATTATTACTGTTGTTCTTCATGGGAATGTGTAAGTTGAAGCAAAAAAGCACTAAAACATACAGGGTGCACGATTATTGGTGTGGATAGCCATGTATCTGATTTGGGATAGTAGGCCAGTAAAGGTTACATGTTCACCTTTGTAGATTCTCCAAGTAAATTTGTTCGGTCACAAACATAGAGGTAGATCAAACAGGCCCCAAACTCAGCCCTGCATCAGAATTTAGAATGTTAAAGTTAAATTTAAGAAGAAAAGTTAAACACCAAAGAGTATCTTTATAACACTAACATTGCTCTTAAAATAACCCGATGTTCCAGCAAGAAAGACTCTTCCATAGTCAAAAACCTGAAATCCAAAGAGCAGAAAAGTGTAGGACAAGTAATTCAGACTAAAATCAAAACGAAATCAAGTGCATGAAAAGCAAGTGACCTTATTAAGTTTGTCTTGATGGATGAACCATAAAATTTTGCAGATGCTGATCTTGCTAAACCTCCTTCCAGCAGAACAGGATGGTCATCTTCTTTGATAGTCTGATCTTCTAATTCATCAAGATTATTGTCTGAATGGCTGCATATTGAAGATTAGCATAATGAAAATACAGAAACCTTTGGTGCACTCAGCATGTGCAGATTATGCCTGTCCTATACTATGATAAAATTACAAAGTGGCAACAACCGGGGGATGTGGAAAACTGATGCAGTTCAGATAAGGTAAAATGCTTAACCAATCAGATGAAACACTAATGAAAGAATCATTTATTGCTCTCCTAAGATTTAGAAAAGGAAAATACAAAAAACCTTAAAAGTCCCTTAACATATAATTTGGAGTTGTGTGCCATGTATGGAACGAACGAACTTAGATCACATTTTATAACAGGAAAGATTTATTGAAGAACATCACAATGAACTCCTACAGAAGGTAAAAGAGAAACCACTTGCGGTAAGAACTGAATGATAAACAATTCTGAAAGAAGAACTATTTTGGATTAGAAAGTTATTCACCTTCTGATAGACACCATATTTGCATTTCTCAGAAAGCTAAATACAAGTATCCAATAACAGCATTAACTGTTACAAATTGTTCATCATTTAAAAGAATATATCCTTGAATAAAAAATAAAGACCATTTTCTCCTCCTTTATTTGGTCTCCTATGATCTGGAAAAAGTCTAGAAGTTTCTAAGCCCGCTTGGGCAAAACAAGGACAGCCCGGTGCACAAAACTCCAGCTATGCAGGGTCGGGCTAGGTCAGACCCATTTTTGGATCTATTGTATGCAGCCTTCCCTTGAATTTCTGGTAAATACTGTTTTCATGATCCCAACGCGTGACCTCCAGGTCAGCGACTCAATCATTGCGCGGAAGATCCCCTTCTCTGAGCCAACTTGGCCAAGCTAAAGCTTTCTAGAAATACTTTTTCTTTCAAACTCCAGAATGTTAACTTCTCTAATTAATTTCAACTCCTATAAACAGTCCTTATAAAACTCAAAAACTAGTTAGCGAGACTCCAACACTTCCACCAATAGACAAAAAAAATCAAGACCTTGTAAAAAATATAAAGAAAAAAAATTGGAAGCCCAGCCATTTGAAATAAATTTACTAGCACAGAATTCTAAAAAAATGTTTCATCAAACCTAACAACAATCTTAAAATTTATTAAACCAAACCTACCCTTGTCTCTCAAAAACCTACTCCATTTTTCAAAACCTAAAAACATTCTCTCAAAATTCTTAACAGACGTCATTGCAAAAGATCTCTTCCATGCTGATATGCATACTAGCACAAAAGTTTCGATTCTAAATTCTGTCCATACTAACAAGTACAGATGATTTTTTTCTTTTCCTTTTTTTTTTATGGAGCATATGATATTGTTATGAAACCTACAATCACGATAAATGCTACCCACCAGTGCATTCTGTAAACATTTAGCATTGCTAAATGTTTTTAGCACTTCACCAGATTCTTTCTCAGATTGATGCAGGAGTTTAACAGGACAAGTAAATCCAACTATGTTTTCTCTTTTAATTCATTGTTGACATTCCTTCCTTCTCCCTCTTTTGCTCACTTTGGTTCATGAGAAGTTTTTATATGCCTATGTCAGCAGAATTAGAACAATAAGCCTTATTTAGATTGCAGAGGCTTGGGTTAGTTTCATGCTCTAGCATCCTCTATGTTAATTTGTGTTGTTTGTTTCCAACGTGAAATTTCAATTAAGAAAAGAAGAGGGTCAAATTGTGTTGAGAGAACAAAAACTTTATAACACTGAAAGTACGGTTTGCATCATCAATTAAACCAACAGGGCATGCATCAGGCAGTTTTTAGGTCACCACACACACACACACACACACACACACACACACACGTATTATGTCAGTTGCAAACATGTAACCCTACCATATGCATCAAAGGAAAAGCTACAATCAACCAAAAGTCTGTATAACCTGCAGCACTTCATAACAGTGCATAGAGCATTCTGTTAGTCTACCAAAAACTAAAGTTCAGCACTTTTCCAATTTGAGTCTGTATAGTTTTACCAAAATAGTTTCCCTCCACCCTAAATAATTGTCCAATTTGACTAGGCACGGAGATAAAAGAAAGTAGTTAAATGTGTGGTTTGATAATTTTAACCCAACATAAAAGAAAGAAAGAGAAACTATGGTATGCCCCAGGTTTAAGATGGGAGAAATAAGAGTAATTTGGTAAAACTGGTAGAAAAAAGTTTTCTTTCAGGGTGAAGTGGCCAATCAATTTGGGACGGCTCACATTGCAAAGGGGACAATCATTTTGGGACAGAGGGAGTACGAGGGAAGCACATTTATCAAGTAATTTGAAAGGAAGAACTTACACTTTTGGAGGAGATGCTGACTTTCTGTATTCTAAGAACTCCGAATAAACCCAAGCCACAAACACTGGTATGACCCCGAGAAAAAAAGAGACCTGAAGAATAGTAGAAGCATTACAACGATATTTCAAGAAACGTTACAAGAACAAAAAAGCTCCAAAAAAAGAAAATTAAAAACAGCCATAATCATACAAGCAAAAGTTTCAAAAGAAGAAATGAGCGAGGGATGGATGTGGAATCCAATTGATTGGAAAATGGTAATGCTACAAAGGCTTTTATTGATCCTTTCTGGATCATGGATTCCTTTCATCTGTGTAAAGAGAGAGGAGGGAGTAACTACCTAATGACCAAACCAAAACTCAAAATGCGGTACTACTTCCGTTACCCTTCAATTTCTGTTTATAAAATAAACATTTTGTAAGTGTTTCTGCCAAACAAGCCAGGTCAAATATACCCAGATCAAACTTCTGCAATATTTTGATAACTACAATTGCATGGTACATATACCTCCCTGTCGAAAAGAGGTCTAGAACTTCAAGTTTAGAACTATGATGATGAATGATATGATATACATTCGATACTTTAAAACCCTACTGAATCCCTTTAGTGCAATCAGGGCATGCCAACTACTCCTTAGTTGCTAGTATTACTCTCTATCATTTTCACACATTAGGCTCACACAGAGTCAACATAGACTTTTGTAAGAAATAAATATTCGTAATAAACTGAAATGCACCAAATGATATTGAATTGATGGTACTATATTAAACAAAAAAAAAGGTCTATTTTATTTTATCGATTGAGCTAGATGGTAAAATAACAGAATCTGGAAATTTCGAAAACACACATTGACAGGGCCACCAGTGCTCAGAAAATAGAACAGAAGCAAGATTACCATCCAACAAATTATCGTCATCACAGAGTGACAATAACTACAAGAGCACTAACAACAACACTAAAACAGCTACGATTCACATTCTAAGAAAACGACCAAAACAATGTCGCCACTATCAGAGATCAAATCATGAGTCAGCTTTTCCACTAATAAAGCAGCATACAAAATGAACAGTCACCTGTCCAGCCGTAATCGGCCCAGAAACTGCCATTTTCGGGCCAGACGTAGGCAATTGCAAACTGCAAATTCCTATCAGAGAATCAGAACAACAAATCCGAAGAAGAAAACAGGCAACACCAAAAGCATGATCCAGGAAAAGAAAAACGAGACCGAAAGTACCAACGCTGCGAGTCAATCCGAGTGAGGCCGTCGTTGGAAGAAGGTAATAATAAAGAGATCTGAGAGAGAAGAAGTAAGTAGAGAGACTATTGCTTAAAGAATGGAGAAGATGGCCGACGTGAAGTCGTTTTCACTTCTGCTCACAACGGTCGTTGTTCGTTCGCTCCTACTTCCTCCCACCCAGCAGCTTGCTTCGGGTTTCGGTTATGGTTGCTGTTTGCCTTTCACTTCCTAAATCCAAATTAAGGCCAACAAGAATTTGCAATTTTGCGGTTGCAGGTGTTCCTTTTTGTGACATTACCTGATGGATAGTTCAGGGATATTACAGGGACGGACCGTCATTGTCTGTTGTACGATTACGATACTTGGGCTCAACATTCTTCATAATCCTGTCATGTTAAGTTACCAAATCCTCCTAATTTAGAATAGTTGGCTTTTCATCAACAAAAAAAAAATATATATATATTAGTTGGCTCATACATTTTGTGTGATCTTTTAGTTAGGTAGATTGATGGCATTAATAACCGTAAGAATTGAATTAAATAGAGTAAAATTTTTATGTTTGTGACCTATTATCATCTCACTTTAAATTTTGATTTTATTTTGATTTTGTTTTTAGAATGTGGATGCAGTGTGTCAATGACACACAATTTGGAGTGTGGATACAGTGTGCCAATGACACATAATTTGTGCTCTTAGATAGATACAACTACAACTACATAAAAGAAAGAAGCCGAAATAAGCACTGTGTTTCTCGTCGTCGATTCCGGAAGCCTTCCTTCCTTCCGCCCGAAACAGCAAAAATCGAATAAAATCACGTCGATCTCCCTTCCTTCTTCGCGAACTCAACAAAATCAGCAAAAAATGCAACCGCCCCCTTCTTCCGGCGACAAAAAATAACCGGCCTCCACGCATGTGTTCAACAGCCGAAACGGATGCTCCCCAAGACGTGATGGATGCTTTCCCGATACACTATGATGCACTCCACTAACAACATGATGCACTCGTAATTAATGATTGGTGCTAACATGTCATTCTAGAAAACACAATGATGCACTTAATCATGACAATATTGCATTTCCCGTGACATTATGATGCTCTATAATAACAAAAGGATGCACTAGACCTGATGATGCTGCACAAAATGATAAAAAGGTCGGAAGTGATGCTCTCGAACATTCACCTCATGCACTCTCTACCATTCATGAAGCTCTCCAGTTACACTATGATGCTCCCATGTACAAACATGATGACACCACCAGCCTACATGCATGTGTTCAACAGCCGAAACGGATGCTGCCCTGGAAAGTAATGATGTTTTTCCGATACAATAGGATACGCTCACATAAAAACATGATGCGTTCGTTTTTAATGACTGGTGCAAAAATCTCGTTCTAGAAAACACAATGGTCCAAACATCTCGTTTTTAATGATGCTCTCCAGTTGCAATATCACTTGTGAATAATGAACTTCATGAATGATAAACTTCATGCCTAAAAAAATGATGAACTCCAAGTAGACCATGATACACCTACAAAGAATGATCTACAAAGAATGATGCTCTCGAAAAGATGTTTTGATACTTGGAATGATGCTCTTAAAAGTGGAGTGCTTAAACAAATACACCTTATGATAGCTATGATGCTCTTACTGACAACCGTGATGTTCCCCTTACTTAAGATGATGCTCTCCATTACAAACGGACTCCTAATGAACTATGATGGATTCATTTTCTTCAACTGATACTCTGTATTCTAAGAGTGATGATCCCAGTTACCAATATAATGATACCTCTGTCTTAAAATGATACTCCTACAAATAATGATGCTCTCGAAAAGATATTTTAATACTTGGAATGATGCTCTTAAAATGATGGATTGATACTTACAATGATGCTCTTAAAGTGATGCTCTTAAAAAATATTATATTTCATTAAAATAATGCTCTGGAAAAGGTGCTCTTCAACATTCAATATTGATGCGTTTGGTGGCCAGTAGGATGCTCTTCAGGTCCGTATTAATGCTTCTAGATACACATATGATGCTCTAGTGATACCGACTTTACTGGTTCGCGATACACGTGTCCCTAAATCTGGCGCATATCGTATAACGATTGACCATGTGTCCACATTTGAAATGAAAACCGTCATCGCAACACATTCTCTTGTAAAAAACTACCTTTACCACGATCTCACTCCCCACAACTCAAGATTTTCTCACTCTCTCTCTCTCAAAAGCCTTTATCTCTCTCTCAAGCTTCTTCATCTTCTCCAACCGCTCTTTCAGTCTTTCGAACAAATCGCATCCCAGTAGACTGTCACGTACTTTTCAAAGATGTCAAACATATCTCACTCCGAAAACATTCCAACTGTAACTGTTCCAGAAGAGCCAGAGCACTGTCTTATTGAGTCCAGAACTCAAGAACAAACTGCTTCACAAGAAATGCACAGTGCGCACGCTTCAATACAGGCCACTAGCGAATAGGAGGCAAACTCAAATCGGACTACTGAAGAGCAAAAGTAAATGCGAATTTTCCTCTAATTTATTTAAATTTAATTGATAACTACTCTATACCGTTCTTCTCAAAACGTCCTCTGATATACCATAGAAATGAGAACCAAACAGAAGCATGAACTTCCGACAACTGGAAATGAAAAGAATGCTGAAAGCTCTTCAGATCACCTGAGCAAAAATGAGGAAGAAGAAGAGGAAGAGAAAGAAGATGATGACCAAGGGGAGAAGGTCGTTGCTACTACCTCTAATTCGTAAGTTAACTTAGATTTACAGAGTAATGTGCTAACCCTAAGATTTGATGCACTTTCGGATCCATGTAAAGCATGATGTCCTAACCCTAGAATTGGATGCTCCTCGGATAGCCAATGTGTCACCACCACCACCATGCTGTCAGACGGTTACTGTGCGGAAGCGGCTACTTAAGGCGGTTGGCGACGTCTGAACTGAGTTCGTCAGAGTTTGCGGTTTGTTGAAACCCGCCCAAATTAAAACTTTTCTATACTTAGATTTCTAACGCGTTGTTCAGGTTTTTAAGGCGATCTAATACTTACTTAGAGCCTAAACCTGCACCCGGAAAACACGTTAGCGGTTTACAGAAA
>JBBYHH010712836.1:0-17624 GCA_038382905.1 Daphne laureola
TAAATATAATTTTCTAGAATTTTTTTGCACTATTTTTCTTTGTAAATATTTGAGTCAAACATTGAACTTTGAAATAGCAAAAACAAATGGTTCATCTTTTAAAGACCGGAGGGAGTATAAGATATCATAGATCACTAGATCTGGCATGTTTACAAGATAATGCCAAAACCTATAACTGAATCCCTAAGGTTATTTAGAAATACAGACAACAAAAATTCCTAAATGAGTCTTCAATTAAAAGAGGACAACAAAAAAAAGTTCAAGCACAGGAGCCAAAGAACCTAGCCAATCACTGTCAGTTGGGGAACACTGTAAACAGGAATCAATCATCAAGCCGACCCAAGTAGAGGCTCATGGTAAGAAATTGGAAATGCAAATCAACTGAAAAAAGCCATGTTAAAGCCGTAGGTTTTCATAAGTGGATAGAACGCATACACTTATAAGTAGAAGAGGTCAGAACTGTTTTTTTATTTTATTTTTTCCCCCACAAGCACACCAACTTGGCCCGCCATATCCGCAGCTTATTTGACCAACTTTTGACTGATGTTAAATTTTCTCTTAAAACACTTGAAGCACAACATCCCCAAGTCAAATTTCTAACACAAATTAACTAAACTACACAAGCTCACAAACAGATGGATGACAATAACAATAGAACCAAACACCAATAACCAGATTCTAGAACAGAACAGTAAAAAGAGGAACAAATGAAAAACAGTAAGAACAAAACTAGGGAAAAAAGTGGGGGGGAAAAAACAGATTTTGCCAAGAATTGACATACAAACCTGGTAAGTGAAATTCACCATAAATGGTCCTGGACCCACCCGATCAGCCCTGGTGTAGACCGAATCCCTCCATTGGTGTGGCACCAATGGACCTCCAAGAGACCCCAAAATGGCCAAAGCGGTCGCACAAGGCAAGGGCAAAGATGCAATCTTTGGAAACCTGCTTAAAAATTCAGTCTCCTTCAACCCCAACCTCTCTTCATCCTCCGTCGAGGGCCAACCAGGAGTCAATGGGTCTCCGATGCCCCGCATCACCGTCCCTCTCTCCACGCCTCTCTTCCCCTCCGAGTACATGAGCACTCCTTTTGCACCTTTACCCTCAGCTATTTCCACGATTGCCCCTCTGCTCAAACCACCACCACCACCACCACCACCTCTTCTCGCAAGAACAATGCACCCACTAACCTCCATCCCCATCTCAGCCAGCGCACGGTAGTCCTCCTCGCGGCCGTAATTCACGAAAACCACATTCGCCTCCGCCGACCCAGATGGAGCATACGCGTGATACGGCCGTACCAACCCGGAAGCATTATAACCGGAAAACCCCTCTTCGTTGAGTGGCAGCTGGAGAGTCGTGCCGTTACTGAAACGCATGGAAACAGCAGCAACAACAGGGTAAGAGAGGAGGGTTTTGTAGGGGACTGTGTGGGTGTCAAGGCCTAGGGTTCGGAAATGGTTCTCAACATAGCGAGTGGTCTCGAGGGATGGTTGGGTGCCGGCGAGATGGGGGTGGGCCGTGAGGTCGCGGAGATAGGCGGCGATGGTGGAGTTGGCGGCGGCGGAGAGGAAGAGGTCCTGAGGGTTGGGGAGGGTTCGAGCGGGGAAATGGAGAGTGTAGAAGGTGAAAGTGATGAGGATGATGAGGAGCAGGAAGGTACAGAGAGGCGAGGGTTTAGAAGCAGCAGCCCAGGTGGATTTTGTGATGATCGGCAACATGGTTTCATTCGTTTGGATTGATACCAGAAAGTTTTGCTACTGGAATTCTCAAGACCAGCCAAGCATATCATCAGAGTGCGGCTTTCCGGTGATTTGTCTGCGTCTACAGAAGAACGAGAAAAGTTACACTAATTCACCATTATTCAGCACACTCACGCACAAGCATAGAAGAAAGCTACAAGTGAAACTCTCTTGCATCCTGTTTTGAAGGTTACGTGCAAAAAATCGACCAAACTATATCCATGTAAATTTATCATCATTTTTTTAAAAAATTTAAATTTATTATTTAATTTTAATTTTGAGAGTAATTTCATGATTATTTTATTAATTATAATAATTTTTCATTAATAAACTACATTTTATGTCTTTAAACTTTTTACATAATACATTTAACATTCAAAATTTTATTTATTAACAAAAATATTATCTCCTTCAATAAAATACCAAAATTCACCCAAAAGAATTGAAAACAAAAATTAAAGAATAAATTAATTAGACATTAGAGAATGGAGAGGGGAAAAAAGGACATAAAAAATGGATAGCATCCCACCCAACCCAAATCCTGCCATTAGTAGTATGATACTCCCTCTGTTCCAGAATTATTGAAACGTTTCTTTTACTATTTTAAATTGCAGTGTTTGACTCAAAATTTAACTAAGAAAAACAGTAAAAAAAATAAAAATATATATATCTAAAAATATTATACTGCAAATTATGAGAAACATATGAATCATTTAACTTCACATGTTTATGACTTCATAAAAATAAATCATAGATTAAATACTGTGAAAACAGTAAAGAAACGTTTCAATAATTCTGGACGGATGGAGTAATAGTTGTTGGCATACTACCAATCCCCAAGGCATTTTCTAAACGTCTTAGCAAAGTTCTTACTCTTCACTCAGGTCTCAAGCACTGCAAACAGACCGAGCCCCTTTTTCTTAACAGTCTTCCTTACCTCTTTCTGTGTTATAGAGGGTTATTCAACCTCTTACATTCCACACACCCCACATCAGACATGGATGTAAGGTTCATCACCATCATATAGCCCTACCTCTACCTCTAGATGAGAGAATACACTAGGGGTCACAAATTGTTTCGTAGGGGCCACGAGCTTCACACCACTGACCGCTACAACCTTTTTATTTCAGGCTTGCCTCTTCTTCACTACCTCTTGAAACCCATCCGCATCCACCCTAAGTAACCCTTGCTTTACAGGTAGCCCTCCACCAACATTATGCCCTTCCTCTTTCTTATCACCATCACATGGCTTCCCTTGAGGTTTACTAACTCTCTTTCTCCCAAAGTGAGGATCACACACATCCGTTTTGTGCCCCTACCTCTTACATTTACTACATGGACTCAGATCTCATTCACACACCACCCTCTACTCAAACACCCCCTCAGAAGTATTAATCCTCAAAACATCAAGTAACTTGTCATGCGTGTGCAGATTAACCAACACCTTACAGTTGAGGACCCAAAAATGCAAACGGACGTCTAAACATTCATCAAACTTATGTGAGTCCCTTTTAACGTTTCATTGATGGGTAAACCACCCACCCGATAAGGCACCACATTCCCACAAAGAAGAGTTGCGGTGGATTACTAATCACAAATAAACCATCAAACTTTCTATCTTTATACAAATTAGCCCGTATAATGTTTTTATTTATTAATTTCACCTATTTTATCATTAAAATAAACATTAAGATCCCTAATTGATTCTTAGAAATATGCATTATCATATTGTATTTAGTTTTTCGTAATGATAACTCTAAAAAGTTGGTACTTATAAGTACTTATTAAATTGGTTGGTTGGATCAGTGGCTCAACCGGTCAGATCGGTTGAACCGTGAACCAGTACCTGAACGGTTTTGTTTTTAAAACAATGAAAAAACTATGCGAAAATAAAAAAAAAATTGATAACACATGGAAGTTAGATTGGTTCTAGAGTTAACTTTATAAACCTCCGATATTTTAATCGAAATGCATATTCCAATTTCCCCTTTTAGAGGTTTGAAAACACATTTATAAATTAGTACAATTAGTTTTTATGAAATTAATGTAATTGTTTATTACGCAAATTCAGTAATTTTCTATTGCTATAAAAATAAACAAGCATGTTATAAGTTGTTTGTGTCTAGCAACAACTTTTTCAAGTAGTTTTTGTATTTTGAAAAAGCTTTCAATAGGTAGCTTCTTAGGTTTAGTTGTAACTTTTTGATCTCAACCATTAATAAATAATCTAAAATATTACAAATAATTGAAACAACTATTTCCAAACGGGCCTTTAGAGCAGGTTGACGGAGGGCCAGTTGGTGACTTGGTGGGACAATGGTTTGTAGAACAAATCTAAAATTATTTATGGTTAATTTGCAGTAAATTTTCAAAATAGTTAGAGTTAAATTAAATGCTTTCTCATTCTCAAATAATTGGCACTTAGTTGTGTTGACTTTGTTATCTTCAAAACACTTTTGTTTTGATGATTCCAAAACCTTGAGGATTTATTTATAAAGTTTTGATAAACCTATCTGCACTCACCAAGAATATTAATTCTTGTGTGATTAGATCAAATGCAACAGAATTAAGTTGCAAAGTATGCAAAAGTACAAGAGTTCATATGTTGTGAAGAACACTTCGCATATTTCGGGTTATAAGCATTTAGATCACATTTCATGATTAATGTGGATTTGTTTCTTAGCCACATTTGTAGAAAAAATGAAGGACAAATGCTGGTATTACATCCCTGGAAGCAACGGTTGAATTCTCCATCAGAATCAAGAAGATATTGGATTGATTAGATACAATCTAATCATATATGGAAAGAAATCAAAGAACGCTTGATGCAGCATGCCTCAACGCGTTGATACAAGAGTTGCTCAGAATTCAAGCTTCATGGATCAGAAGCTTCAAGAAACTTATATAATAAGCAAATCACTCCAGTACTGAGCATCAATCATGGATGGAAGAATATAAGTTCAAAGCTCAAAAGAGAAGCCAATATGAAAGAAGAAAAACCATCAAGTTGCTGAAGCTAGTCTTCATCAATACGTTGATGGAATGAAGAACATAATCTATGAAGATCTGCAATGGCTAGAAATTAATTTGACAACGGTCAGAAAGCTCCAAATTGGAAACTATTCATACCCAATGGCTATGAATTGATACCATAAGCTCTTACCCATTTGTAAAGACCTGAAGTCTATATAAGCCAAAGAAAAGATGAAGAAACACACGCACAACAAGACAAAACTGATATTCTACTCTGTACATTCTCTTCATCTTCATCACTCACACAGATCAGAAAAGAAACTCTCGAGCTATTACTCACAAAGCTACAATCATCCTGAAGAACATCATCCAGAAGCTTTGACTATATCAGAAGAGAGTTCATCATCAACAGAGAAGCATACTCTACACTCCTTCATCTATATTCTGTAATAAAGTCTATCTCTCGTGCTTATATTGATCAACATCATTAGTTGGTGGTGGTAGACCAGTTCTACATCACTGATTAAGTGTTACTTCCCAAGGAAGATGAAGGTTGATAGATTCCTCTATCAACACATTGATCATAGCATTGTTGTCATACCTCCTAAGTCATGTTAGTCAGGAAACCTTGGCGTAAAGTCTTGTGTGTCAGGTATTTGAGAAAGTGTTGTTAGTCATGAACCTTGTTAAGTCATGTTTGTCAGGCTTTTGTGTCATAAAGTCATGTTTGTCAGAGAACCTTTGTTCAAGTCTTGTTTGTCAGGCATTCTGTATAAGCTTTGTGGGTCAGGCCTCAGTTCTAGTGAAAAATCTCAAGTGTGACTTTAGTAGATGACGTAGATCGAGTTGAACGAACCTCTATAAATCTTTGTGTCTCTTCTTCTATTCATTTCTGTTAAAGTGCATACCATCAATGCGTTGATATCTTGTTGTTGCAAGTATACTCAACTCTGATATTATCAACGTGTTGATAAAAGGTTTTTGGTTCAAAACCCGAAGGTTTTAAATTTGTGTTAAGACCAATTCACCCCATCTTAGCCATTCTTGGGTCTACAATTGGTATTAGAGCAGGTTTTCTTTTGAAGAACCTTGCGGTTTAAAGAAGATCAGATGGCCAACACTTCCATGTATGAAGGATAGAGCAAAACCAAGCCTTCACTCTTTGATGCTACAAATTTCAACTAGTGGAAGAACAGAATCAGGATTCACATCCCATCCATTGACTTCACCATATGGAGATGCATCATCATGGGAAATCAGATTCCTACCAAGAAGATTGCTGAAGGAATTGAAGTTCTAAAGGAGTATTCCGAATATGCAAGAGATGATGATCAAATGTGCACACTTAACGCTAAAGCTATCAACATTCTCTGCTATGCAATGACTCCTGATCAGTACAACCTCATCTCCTCATGTGACAATACACATGACATGTGGAACAAGCTTCTAGTCACCTATAAAGGTACTGCTCAAGTTAAGGACACCAAGAAATATATGCTAGTCAGAGCATATGAGTTATTCACAATAGAGCCCAAGAAGAGCATTGAACACATGTTTAAGAGATTCAATGAGATACTCCTCTCAAACAACTGGGCAAAGCTTATACAAATGAAGAGCAAGTCAGGAAGATCCTATGGAGTCTACCTCCTAGCTGGAGAACCATTATAGAAGCCATCAATGAAGGTGAAAAAATGGAAACTCTCACCATAGATGAGTTGTTTGGAAAACTGCTCACCTATGAGATGAAAGTAAGAGAAGAAGAGAGAATCCTTAACAAAGGCAATAATATTTCCCCGAAGATTCAAGACCACCCTCAATCTGATAAAGAAGACAGTGAAGATGAAGCTGCTCTCATTGTAAGAAAATTCAAAAAATATTTCAAATCCAAGAGTAGAGATACTGACAGAGAAAAGAGAGATGGAAGAAACTCCTCAAAGGTGCCAATCTGCTACAAATGCAATGAAAGAGGTCAAATAGCCTCAGATTTTCCACAACTTAAAAATAAGAACAAAAAGAAGGAAAGAAAATCCTTCAGGAAGAAGTCTGGACACAAAATTATGGGTGCTTGGAGTGGTAGTGAAGGCTCATCAGATGAATCATCATCAGATGGAGAGAATGAAGCAAACATACGCTTTATAGCACAAGAAGATGATGAGATATCCATATGCTCAATCTCAAGTTCATCAAGCACAAATAGTTACTATCAATGTGTTGATGACCATGAAGATGAGGTAAGTGAACTCACTCAAATCTGTCTAGAGTATGAGTCTTTAGTTTATAAGTTAAAATTTGAAATGAATAGTTTGCTAAAAGAGGTGGCAAGTTTAAAGGCTAAAATCCTACCAGAAGACTCACCTTAAAGCTTCAAAAGCTAAAAAGAGTCCTCAAAGATTTCAACACCAAATTCTTTGGTGACATCTCTGGTAGGGTAAAATATGTTGAAGACAAGTTTCAAGAATCATCACATCTCCTCTGAACTGACCCTCTCAACCACAACCTAATCCTAGAAGAAAGAGAGGCTAGAAAGGAGATCCTAGACCTCAAACAATGGGAAGAAGCCTACTATGCTCAGAAATCAGCTTGTGATTGGGCATTATTAGGAGATGATAACACCTCATTCTTCCATGCAAGAATGAAAGCAAAACAAGTCAAAAGAACCATCTCCCTTCCCATAAATCAGCAAGATCAAAAGTTGGTAAATCAGGAAGAGATAGCAGCAGAATTCATTAAATTCTTCAACAACCTTCTGGCATCCACACACACAGTCGACAAGAAAGCTTGCAACAATGTCACAATGTTTGGTCCCCACCTCACAGTTGAATATGCCTCAATGCTAAATGCTTCATTCACTAAAGAAGAAATAACTACAGCTCTCTTCTCAATGAGCCCCAAAAATGCCCCTAGCCCAGATGGATTCTCCACCAAATTTTACCAACACTAGTGGCCTCTTATTGGACAAGATGTCATAAATGCTCTTCACTACTGCCTAATAAAGAAGCAGATCCCCCAAGCATTTGGAGCAACAACCATTCACCTAATCCTAAAGAACTTCAATCCTACTAAGGCTGCAGACTACAGACCCATCTCCTGCTGTAACGTGGTATACAAAATTTTGTCAAAAGCCTTAGCATCAAGACTTCAAGGCCTTCTACCGAAACTCATCAATCAAGCTCAGACAGGATTTATGAAAGGACATCAAATTGTTGATAGTGTATGCCTCACATAAGAAATCCTCATAGGTTACATCTAAAAAGGGATTTCCCCTTGTATGATAATAAAAGTGGATATTAAGAAGGCTTATGATTCCATCTCATGGACATTTATTCAAAGCCTCCTCCTCCAATTGGGATTTCCTCCATACTTTGTAGATATCATGTCATGTGCATCTTCTCCATGGTACACTCTTAACATAAATGGTACTCTTACAGGATTCTTCAAAGGTACTAAAGGAGTCAGACAAGGTGACCCTATTTCTTCCTACCTATTTTTCATTGGTATGGACTACTTCTCCAACCTCCTCAAAAGTATGTACAGTGAATGATATATGAAATACCATCCTAGATGTAAATCCCTCAAAATAACCCATCTAATGTTTGCAGATGATTTGTTTATGTTTGCTCAAGCCTCACTGGAATCAACAAAGAGGATCAGTCTAGCATTAAATCATTTCTCAACTGTTTCAGGGATGCACATTAATGAGTAGAAAAGTCATGCCTATATTGCAGGAACCAATCATGAAACATCCAATTCTATTCTTCATACTCTTGGAATGCAAAGAGGCTTGCTTCCTATGAAATATCTAGGAGTTCCCCTTGATAGCTCAAGACTAACAGTCAAATAGTGTCAGCCACTAGTAGATAAAATCCTTGATTTTCTCAAAAGATGGTTAAATAAGTTCCTTTCTTATGGCGGCATATTACGACTCATCAAATCAGTGTCCTTTAGTGTCCAAAATTATTGGTCCTCCATATTTCCTCTTCCCAAGTGCGTTTTGGAATATATTGAACAAAGGTGTAGAAGCTTTATGTGGGGAGGATCAGTAGAATCTCATAAAGCACTAGTGGCATGGAAAAGAGTATGTGTTCCTAAGTGTCAAGGAGGTCTTGGTATATATGGCTTAGTAGGATGGAACTTAGCCTTCCAAGTAAAGAAAATCTGGAAACTTTTGAAAGATAAAGAGAGCCTATGGGTCATCTGGGTTAATACATATTATTTCAAACAAGCAGACTTCTGGATAGTGGAGAAACCACAAGGAGCTTGTGTTATGATCAAAGCTTTATTCAATGCCAGAAAGACATTCCAGGACCTATTTATCAAGCTCTACTTGACACAAGTAGAGAAATTTCCTATGAAAGAAGCTTACTTACATGTGGTGGAAAACTATGATCCAATTCCTTGGAAGAATCTAGCATGGGGTTCCAAGCACATACCCAAGACCTCTATCATTTTTTGGTTGTGTGCCTTAAATGCGTTATCTACATCTGATAAAGTAAGTATCTGGAACCATTCAGTTGATCAAGTCTACATCCTTTGTAAACATCAAATGGAAGACAAAAATCATTTGTTCTTCCAATGTTCTTATTCTACCACAGTCATCAGAGAAGCCTTTAAGGTGGTGAAACTGAAGTATCCTCCAACCAAGTGGAAGCATATCTGTTCATGGATAAAAAAAGTAGCCATAGGTAAATCCCTCAAAGCAAAACTTCGGAACAGCCTTCTAGCAGCTTTAGTATATGTCATCTGGCAGGAAAGAAATCTTAGAAGATTCCAAAAAAGATTCAAAGATTCATCATCCATTATGGAAGAAGCTCTTCAAATGGTTCAAATACGTAACAACATCATACTAACTGACATTTTCCCCCCTGATTTATAGTTGCTTAGCATCTAATTTCTAGTTAGAGTTAGATACTGTTCAGGAACATTTTGTATAGTTTGATTATGTGTTCATAGTAGAGTAATGGCTTTTCTCATGTGAGCTCTTTTTGTAAAGCCACTGAGTCCTCCATCATTGTAAGTGGCATTGGGCTTATTATCTATGAAATTATAGGGCAGTGTGCTCCACCCTTTCCTTAAAAAAAAAATAAAAAGTTTGAGGACTAATTTTTAATTTTTTAAAAAGTTGGAGACTATTTTGTAATTTTTTTTAAAGTTGGAGGACTATATTGTAAATAATACTTTTAAAAGTTGGGCCGGGCTTTGGCCGCGATTCGGCGATCCTAGGCCGGGATTCGGCTGCCCTAGGCCCCGTTCTATACCCCAAAATTTTTTTTTCCTTTTCGAAATTCTCGGCGGTGGTCGACGCCGGTGATCGGCGGTGGTCGACGCCGGTGATCGGCGGCGGAGGTCGATGCCGGTGATCCGCGGCGGTGGTCGACAGTGGTGGTCGATGGCAGCAGCGGTGGTCCGGTAATGACGGTGGTGGCCCGACAGTGACAGGGTTGTTAGTGAGTTCATTGAAACTTTTAGGTAAAAGTATTAAGTTTTAAATTATTTGGGGTGTGTCTAAATGGTTAATTTAAAACATAGGGTCTAAATAGATTTTGTCAAAAAACTTAAGTTGCTAAAATTATAATTTTCCCCTTAAATCCGTTAAACTTAACGCTCAATTGATGAAAAATGACCATAACAAAAAAAAAAAGTTGAAAAACAGGATCTTAACAGTACAAAAATTAAAACAGGACCGTAGTGGTACAATATTTTAAGTTACAGGACTACCGGTGCACTTTACCCTAAAAGTGTTAAGTTTATAATTGTTGGACGGTGTGCATAAATGGTTAGGTTTAAAACTTAGGGTGGAAATAGATTATTTTTTTTTAAATAGAGTTGCCAAAATTATCATTTTCCCCCCAAATCCGTTAAACTTAACGGCAGACGGATGGAAAAGGACCACGAATTGATAAAATATTTTTAAAACGGGACCTCACTAGGACAAAAAGTTAAAACATGACTCTAGTGGGACAATAAATATAGTTACAGGACTGTGGGTGCACTTCTCCTTGGTACTTCTCCATGGTACTTCTCCAAAATCCGCCTTGTTAGTAACTAATGCATCTATTAGTACAAAATAAATAAAAATGTTAAAAACTCAAAGCTGATAACTTTAAAATTATTACCTCAAACCTGGTGTTCTGCGGACCGTTCTAGTGACGCATGAATTCATCGATGCTGACAACCCGACTGTCCCTAACGACCATCTGCTCGTAATAGCTTTGCGTCATCATCGACCCATGTCTCGCCTGAGGCACCCTAGCATTCTTGCTCGTCGCATTCATTGTGTTTCTACCTGAATCCTCCCTGAATTCCGTAGTTTGGAGCGAATAGATGAACTTATCCCAGTTGGTTTGAGGAATATGATGGGGTGGGTGATCCCGCCAGTGATCGTAATTGGGATTTTGACGGTCGACAGGGTATTTGTTTCTCCATTCTTTCATAATCGATCCTTTCTTCCCCTTATACATCTTCGACCATTGTTTGAATAACTCAGCCACCATATCAGGATCCGAAGCAGTCATCCACGGATGCAAAGAATATTTTTCCTGTGACAAGTAAAATTTAGATTAGTAATGAACGTGCACATTAATGATAGAAGTATTTAAATATTAGTAACGTTTACTTTACCATGAACTTCTCTACCCATGCATTCTTCTCAGTTGGCGGAACTTTGGTCCACGTCTCTGGGATACCGCACCATTAGTCATTAAATACATTTTGCACTTCCTAGTAGACGTAGTGATACTTGGAACAAAGACTGCGTATATAAATTAAACGAAAAACAAGAATTAAACTTTATAAATGCAAACACTTACAGGCTGGGAAGAATCAGCCTCCTACCATCGGTAAGCAGCTCTAGAGCTGGGAGCAACTGCGTGAGGTCATCGGTCATGAGGGCATCATCACCCTCCACATGGTCACCCTCGACAGTGTTATGGGAATCCCCATTGTGTGAGGATACAAGTGATGTATCGGACCGTGATGAAGAACGACCTCGTCCACCTCGGGTCCTCGAACTACTATAGTGACCCCCGCAATTACTGGAGTGGGGCTGTCCAGAGGAACCACATCTAGACGCGGGCATATCATCATCCCGACCCGTCATATATTGGAAGAAGTTAAATACTACTCCCTCTATCCCAAAAAGATTTGAACATTTTTTTTCCAGCATTTAATCTATAACTTTTTTCTTCAACATTTTGATGTAAAAAATTAAATAACTTATTTGCAAATGATAATTCAATATTTCTAGTTTCTAAATATAATTTTTTTAATTTTTTTTTAGCAAGTTCTTTCTAATAATTATTTGAGTCAAACACAACATCAAAAGTCAAACGCTTAAAACAATTTGGGACGGAGGTAGTAGTATTATAAGTATAATCAACATGGACGTGTAACATGACAATATTGTATACTTATGTACGCCATATTGCTGGTTATCATTCCAACTAAACTTGATCATATCGTTGAGATGATATTTCACTATTTATCAACTATCTTCATCCTAGAAAAGAAAATGGGTTTGTTTTTGTATCATTTTTATGTAAATAATAAGTGAACACTTCTAGGTTCTAAATTTACTGTTTAGAATTTTTTTTTAATGATTAATTCGTACTGCATAAATTCAAAAGGCAAAGGTATATTCTTTTCTAGGACTAAGGGAGTTCTTACGTGATGACAGCAGGTCCAAGAAGAAGGTTCTCCTTAATAGGTTGGAATGAAAACCTCCCCAAGAATTCTTCAAATAAGCACTTATGTGGTCCAAGCTTTGAAGGGCGATCATTTATGTACATGGAGAAGATGAACAATCCAATATTCGCTAGAAAAATTAGAGGAACAAGCCATGCGAACCAAGATTGTTGCGGAGGGGGACAAAAGTGGGGTGGCGGTCGGCTGCCGTGGCGTGGCCTTGGACCACCCTCAACGTCGGGTGGCAGCGGTGGCCTTTCCTTCCCCATGGCAAAGAGGAAGAGAGGTGATGTGGGATTTTGGTTGTCAAATGTTTGGAAGGCAAGCAAGAGTCAAAACTCTAAAGAGAGTTTGGTTTTGGATAGTGAAGCATTCGTTCTGGGAGTTTGGTAGAGATTTCTGTCCAATTTCAATTTGTTTCTAATAATAGCGGTATTAGTAATTATAAGGGAGAAATGATAATTTTGCCACGTTTTTAAAAAAAAAAAAAAAAAAAAATCCTCATTTTATCATTTAACATTTTTTGGGTAAAAGTCTAACGTGTCAAAAACACTATATCTTCCCACTTGTTCCTTTCCTTTGCTGCTCACGCGGCCGCCATCTGTTTCGACCACCGTGAGCAAAGCTGTAGCCATCGTGTGGCCCACCCTAGATTGCCTCTTGAGTGTTCCTAACCGCCATCGACCATGCAAGAAAAAATTGATAAAGCAATAATGTTTTCCTAACCGCTAACCCACGAGAGAAGAAGCCCTCACGAATTGATGGATTGCTATATGGTAAAGGGTCTCTTCGCGCTTTTAACAAAACCATGATATATGATATTGATTTAAATGTTAAACTCACATAATCACTTTTATTTATGTAAAAATTGAGAAATTCTACCAAACTTTTAGATCTCAATGATTCACCCACTATCTTCTCCAACTACTCCTCCGTGCCATCCAAGCTCGGCGAGATCACCACAAAGTGGGCTGCACGATGAGACCCGCACAACTCGATGTCAGGACAAACGCATCTCATTGGGACGTATTAAATTGGTGCTGGGGATCGCCTATTGCTACGGATCTAAATGTTGGATGTTGAGGGATTGTTGGGCTTGACGGGGGCTCGGGCTTGACGGCGGCCAACCAATGCTCAACGTGTGACGGCGAGATTTGCTATAACCAGTTTAGCGGAGAGATTCCACGGTCGGTCGGGTTGTTACCGGCGGTCTCTCCGACATCATCTCGCCGGAATCTCTTCGGGCTTCTCTCCAGTGCCTCTCCCTTTCCTAGAACCGTCTCGTCGGACTCGTCGACCGTATTCTAGTTTGATTTTGAGTCGGATCTTCTCGTTCCCGATCAAGAATCTTCAGCTCCAACCCACCGACCAGGTGAGCATCTCCACCTTCGACCTTAGTTACAATAGGTTTTCCGGTAAGGTGTTGGGAGTGGGGATTGAATTAGTTAAGCTGGACTAAAATGTTAGATATAGAAATATTGGAACATTTGAGAACTTTTAAAATAATATAAGAGTAACTTTGTAATTATACGTTTGAAGCGACGAACAGAGTCAAAGTGTATTCATAGACGTATAACTTTAATTATTGTACTACTCGGGTTTTGTTTTAACTTTTGTATTATTAAAATCCTATTGTTTAATTTTTTTTTTAATTTGGGTCTTTTTCTATCTGTTTTCCGTTAAGTTTAACGGATTTTGGAAAAAAATGACTATTTCAGCAATTCATTTTTTTTTTTAAAGTCTATCCCCCCTGAAGTTTTTAACCTAACTATTTATACATACCCCCAACAATTACAAACCTAAAAAAATTACCCTCAAGTTTTAACCAATCCACCAACACCGTTGCCATTGCCGGGCTGCCGCTGTCACCACCAGACCGCCGCTACCACCCACGCTGAGAAACACCGAGAAATGTCAGAAATGGAAGCCGCCGTTGGACGCGCAGGGTTCCATTTTGTCGAAAAACACAACCGAGGGATCCGCATTATGGTGAATTGCTTCATGGATCACTCCACTTTATTAGTGGATCGATCCGCATTGATCCTACCCGCTCCACCTACAGTGACTAAAGTATAACTTTTTAAACTTTTTGTCCTTTTTTATTTTTTTAACAAAGTTTAGGGACTAAAAATGTAAATAAATTTAGGCTAAAATGTAAAATTTTGAAAAGTTTGAGGACCATTTTTTATTTATTTTTTAAGTTGGAAGACCATTTTGTAATTTTTTTGAAACTTGGGGTATAAATAGATTTACTAAAATAGTCATTTTCCCCTAAAGTCCGTTAAACTTAAAGAAAAACGGATGAAAAAAGACCACGAATAGAAAAAAAGTTAAAAAACAAGATTTTAATGGTACAAAAAGTTAAAACAAAACTCCAATGATACAATAATTAAATTACAGGATTATGGATACACTTTACCCGACTGCTACACTTCTTTGTGAAATCGGCCTACAACGGCTTCACTATCGCGATAGGCTATTAGCATATCATAGAAAATGGGTCACATTGTTAGATTTATGAATTTTAAAGTGAAATTAAAACATTAACTCTAAAAAATGTACGGTGGACGTTCATGTCATCATCTAGTAACATGTCACATAAATGCCTTCTAGGCATATCTCACTATCATGATGAACAACTGAACGTTTAATGATGAACATGCCCCTTTAACAAAACGTTGCTGGTAATTTTACCCCGGAAAAAGATTGATAAGAAATGAATAAAATTTAAAAGGTTAGTGACCAAATTACCATTTCTCCCTAATTATAACAATGTCACTCATCATAAAAGAAATATTATCCCGTTGCCCTTCATCATTTGTTAATTTTTTCCTTTTTTTTTGTAAGTTTCAGAATAATTGTTCACGTTTTCCTTTATCAAACTTTTTAATATTGTATTACGATAGTTCATGTTCCTTTTCAACACTCGCTTTTTAGATAATTGTATTGCACGAAGCTACTACTCCGTGTCTAAAAAAGTTGATATAGTATTTGACTTTAATATTTAAGATTCAATATTTGATTTAAATATTTATAAAGATAAATATTAAAAATAAATTTAAAATAAATTAATTCAGAAAACTTAGATTTTAAATTATGAGGTATATATAAATTAAGTAATTTAAATGTCTAAATATTTATAAAAAAATTATAGATTAAACATTGTAAAATAACAAAAATAAGTGAATCGATTTTTTTGAGTGATTTAAAGCAAGGTAGGAGACGATATGGAGGCTCTCGCTTTTTAGACATTAACTTACTACTCCCTTTATCCAAGAAGAGTAGTGATGCTTCCGAAAGTACTTTGGGTGTTTGGTTCTAATAGTAAACTACCAATCTAGAGCTTAAGCGTACCGAGAGAAAGGGAGGAACTGACGACTTGTAAAGGGAGACAAGTAAAAAAACCAGGCAGAGACAGAGGAGGGAGAGTGTGTGTGTAGTTCGTACCGTTTGTATGTTGGGCATCACCCTTTAAATAGGGTGACGCCAGAGCCCATCAAGGGAGAGTTTGATTAGTGGGATCGCGCTATCAAGGTGGCTATGTTTGTGGAGGTAGCCGTTATGGACATTGGGAGGTCTGTTGACCGAAATGTGGTGCCATTAGTGATAGCGTGATGTGTGTCCTTCATTAATATTAGGCGAATTTTGTTGTATTTGTTGTACAAAGGGATGCCTCATGATGTAGTGGATGTTGCCTCGTTTATTGGGCTTGTTGTTGTATTGCCTCGTAAATGGGCTGGGTTAGGCCCATATTTATCAGTATGTCTACCCTCCCCCAATGGAGCATAGGTTTGGGTCATTGTGCTACACTTTTGGGTTTTTTGTTTTGGGCCTAAAAAATGTGTGTGGCCCAAAAAGTGGTGTCCTTTCATGAGTGATGTTTTCGTTCCCCACTTAATGATGTGGGGGGTGTTGATTGACAGTTAATGGCATGTTACTGTTCGTGGTAAATGCGGAGGTGAACGATTTTTGTCTTTTAATCGGGTATTTAAGGAGTAGGCTCTCCAGGTAAAAAGGTACCAAGCTTTTTCGATCATATTGTTCGTGCTTTTCCGGCTAAGCTCCGATCTTCTTCTCTGAGTGTTGCGTTTTTTGTTTATGATTCTTCGATCAGTGTTTGGAGCTTGTGTCATCTTTTCGACTCATGCGAAGGTAATTTTAGCACCGTTTCCCCCCCTTTTGGTCGAGGTTTGGGTCATCGTCTTGAGTTTGCGGGGCTTACGGACCTTATTTGATGGCCCCAAGGAACGCAAGCATTGCCGGTGTTGGTCCCGATTTGGGCAACGCATGGCCGGTGATCTCCGTGATGACGGAGAGGATGAAACTGGTTAGAGAGGAGTACCATATGTACTCCGAGACCGTGTGCGGTCTGAGCCCTAATGAGGTGTTAAGGATTTGTGGGTTTGAGGAGTCTCCAGAGAATAAAAGGGATCGTATGATGGTTGTGTACGAGACCCAGCTGAAGTGCGGGCTACAGATCCCCTTGTCGTTGTTCCTGCTGCAGCTGTGCGAGGTGTGAGGGGTATGTCCAGGGCAACTGCCCCCTAACTTATTCACCATCGTGAATGCCTTCATCGCGTCATGTTACTTTTCCAGAGTACCCCCATTGTCAGAGGTCTTTTCTCAGTTTTACAAGTTGTCGAGGCCGAGGAATCAAAATATGTTTTCATTAGTCCCCTTAGAGGTGAGGAATGAGGTTGGGACATCTGTGAAGCTAGGATGCTTCATAGAATGTAGGGACTCCTGGGGGTCGTGGAAGCACAACTTTTTCTTTGTGTTGAAGGATGACACTTGGGGATTTCCGGCGCACTTTGTGCATGATGCGAGGCTGGGGTTATGTGATAAGGCCATCCTAGGACTTGGGACGGCTGGGATATCAGTCTTCGTTACCTTGTGTAACTGGGTTGTCAAAGTGATGGAGAATAAGGTGACCGATGAGTCATTCCCCTTCAAGTTAGAGATGTTCGACGAGGTCACTCTACAGAATATTGGAGTGAGTCATTCGTTTGGCCTTATGAGGTATGTTGACACCCTGAGAAATTGGGTTTAATGTCTAAGTGGCGACCTCATTGAGAGGTTCAATACTCACTAAAGTGAGCCCTAATGTTAGTATAGTGGTTGTAGCCATTTGTTTCTTTGTTTCTGTTTGTGTCATTGTCTCTAACATGTATTTTTGTTTTTTGCAGATACGATGATAAAAAAGAAGATTACTTTCGGGAAGAAAGTGGA
>JBBYHH010712947.1:0-17615 GCA_038382905.1 Daphne laureola
ACTTCAGCCTGAATGGGGTGCATCTGAGTGCGCCTTGGAGGTGCCGATTTGTGCGCCAAGGCTTGGTGGGGGCATCAATTGGAGGTTCTAGTTGTGCGCCTCAAAGTTGCACTAGCCCCCCCTAATTGCACTACTTTCTGTTTTAATCCTCCTTCTTTCTTCTTGGTGCAATTGGGTCCCTCTAGAATTGCTTTAAGCTTGTTCTTCATCTATTTTTACTTAATATTTAGGCATATTAAGCTCCTAATCACCTTCAGATGTACGCACCTACAAATCTTAGGAATTCATAAGTAAAGTGTGTATTTATCATTGAAAGGAGGCAAAATTGATGGATTTGATGCTCTAAACATAGTGGGAAAATGGACATATTTGTACACTGATCACTTGTACCTTGTTTATGATAACAAAAAGGGGGAGAAATATGTTCAAGGAGTAGGGGAGCTTGTCTCATTTGATACAATGCACTGAAATCCCACTATCATTTTCTAAAACTATTTTCCTAAAGGGGAGAATACTTTCAAGCGACAATGTATTCATGTTTGAAAAAGGTATTTTCAAAATCTCATCCTAAGGGAGAGCATATACTCAATTATGAGACCATTTATCAAATAATTTTTCAAAGGGTTATAAAAACTTCTTGAAGTGTTTTGTTATCATAAAAAACAGAGAGATTGTTGACTTTGTTGTCTTCAACCTTTTATTTTGATGATTCAAAAATTTTGAGGACCATTTTTCAAAGTTTTGATAAACTTAGTGTCTTCACTGATGGCTGTGGTTTTGCGTGGTTGATTGTGATGGTGCACAAATCTAACAGTTAGCGATTAAATAAATTTGTAACACTTCTAATATCCCTAGGAATGTCTTATCATAGTATTGTGGCTAAAAAGAGGGGTCGAATCCAAGAGAGAGGAGTTCTCTATGGAAAATCAAGGATTATGTGAGATTTACGGGTGTAATGAAGATGGGGTGCAAAAGATGTTGAGAATGATGATGATGAAGTGTTGTCAAAGTTTAGGTAATGAAAGAGTAAAATTTTCAAGGTGATGAGAATACGATGTGATCAGTAACGAAAGGCTCTCTTAGGGCAACATTCACCATGTCGGGGGTTTCCTATAACTAACATGCCTCAATAAAAGGTAAACTTCAATAATCGGGTTGGCTTCCTCTCGGAGTACCGTCCCACTTCTCAACAAAAGATTCTGTCAGGCACTCTCATGCTCCAGCGAAGATATTTTGAGGATTGTTACGCCAAGTTATAACTACCTACAGAATTCCTAGGGTTATCTAAAACTCCCAGTTCATTGAGCAATGCGTAGAGGTGAGATTCAAAGGTTGGAGTGTCTCCCTCTTGGAATAACACTCAGACTCTCAATGAGAGTACTCTTTAACCACTCTCGTGCATTAAAGAGATTGACTCTAAAGGTTTTAAGCTCCAATCATACACGCCAACAGAATTACCAAGGTCCTCTCGGACTATCGGTGCATCTATCAACTAATTTCCCTAAGTCTTTGTCGATGGAAGACCTCTCGGACATTCCATCAAACACTAGGTGGTATGTAAATGCAGGGGATCCGCCTACATGCATACTACAGATTTAGCGCAAGAAATTAACATCTACACAAGTAAAGGCATGCCAATCATAACTTACCCCCTAGGTAAGCTAACCTTAAGAGAAACTAATTAACTACTCACTAATAAACATGCTAATAACAGAAATTAGAATGCAAGTAAAGGAAAACATATTTATAAATTAAGAGATAAGTTTAGAAGTCACTCAGATATGTTTGAACATGGGGAAAACCCATGATCTCCAAAGGAGAAGCTCCAAAAAACTCTCCCAAATTTGTAACTATTCTGACCTACTAAATGGATGTAGGAGTAATGCCCAGAACCAATCCACGATGATGTGGTTTTTGGACACGAATCATATTATTTACATAGTTTGATTATTGTGTTAGTTTGGATTTGTGCGTTAATAAAATAATATAATATATTAACCCTGGAATATATCGATATTCCTAAATGACCCTAGTCAATGTGTTATAGTGAACATGAGTTGCTATAACATGCTTGAGACTAACATAAGAGAAGATACACATAGGTATTGTGAAGACTTACTTATGGATACATAAAAGAGGAACTATGTATTGGAGCGACCGTTCTAAGAGCATTATGGGATCATGGTGTGAACATCATAAGTGTCTCTCATGGATCATAGTACACGTAGTCCTTTGACCTAAGGTTATGAAGATCTTCTTATGTGAGTGGGATGCTTTGATTCTATGCTCTATCTTTTTCTTGACTGAGGGAGTGTGCTAGTTTCAGGTGTCTCACAATATCATGGAGTATGACTGTCATGAACCAAGATGGGATTCTTCACTCCCTCACTACGGGAGAGTATTCTCATGGGAAAGATTGAACTGTAATGAGGATTCACAAGATTCATTACTCGTGTCAATATAAGACTCTAAATGAAGGGACATATCATGTATACCGTATGATCATACCGATGAGTGAGGTTTTTCTTCATGATGTCGACGTCACATTACTTAGGTGGTAGTGATGTGTTACTAGATAGCGCTCACTGTCTGTAATTATGAATGAGAATTCATAATTACTTCCAACGTGATGGGAACCTATAGGGTCACATGCAAATGAGTGGACTTGAGAGTTATTTAGCTAAGAGCGGAAGTTTAGTGACTTAAGTGTCAACTTTGTGAAAGTTTGACACTTAAGTACTATGAGAAAACAAGACAAAGGACTGAAGGTGCAATTAGCCTAATAAATGGGTAAGAGGTACCTCCTACCTTGTGTTAATAAATATATGACTTCAAAACAAGTTAGTACAGAAGGTTAACTGATGTGGAATTTCTCCTGGGTCTGGGCTTTAGTCTCCAAGGGAATTGCTGCTAGCACAACAAGAGGGAGATCATGGATTCTCAAGTTGCTCAGCGTGGATACCGTAGAGGATGGGTATTTTCTCATCACTGTCACACAGATCAAAATTGCGTGAGGTACATCTCTGAACACCTGGTTTAATTGTTTCAATAGCTGATCCTGGTTCCAAATTTTAAGCTTCCACTACTTTCTGATTGATAGCCGAAAACCCGAACAATGGAATGACCTTAACACATATATATACTAATTCAAAAATGTCCTAAATGACCCTAAACACTTTGGTCATGTTAGGCATCTAAAACATGGGTAAACTAGTCTTTAAGTAGCCTAAAATTCGAATAAGAATGTAAAACCGTTGGGAGAGAGAAAATTGGACGCATGAGTATGAGGCACCGATTTTCCGCCATGCCTTAGAATTCTTCAGCTTTGACATATGTTCTTACAAACGCTCTACAGGACGGTAAAGATCTCCAAATGTGCTAAAATTGGTCTTGTTGGAAAGCTCGCTTTTGGAAATTCAATGTTAACTTTTGAATCATCTAATTAGGTGATCATATGAGGGTGATATTATTGTTTGAAGTTAGGGTTTCGTTGCTGAGAATGAGTAGCGCCTGGAGTTACGCCTGGGTTTCCTGAGGCGGATGAACTTGCACCTTAGAGGCGCCAAAACTGCCGCCTGGACTATTAGGATATGCCTATTTGAGGCTCCAAAGTCACGCCTTTTGCAATCGTTAAGTGGCGCCTCTTGTCCTCAGATTTGACTCTCTCAGTTTGCAAAATGTGCATTTTGGCCCTCTCAACTCTTCTCTTGGACTCAAATTCTCCAATATAGCTCGGGATGATCTTCGATGCTCCATACTTTCCTAATCTCCATCCCGAGCCTCCAATTTATGCTCCTCTAAGTGCAATTTCACCTCAAAGATGTGCATCCTGCAAGAAATAAATAATATAGGTAAAATGCATCTAAGTCATGAAAAAATAGGCATAAATGATGAGAATTATGTCTTAAATACCCCAGGAATGTGAGTGTGTTTGCACACTCATCATTCACCAAGATTATTATTTCTTGGTTGATAAGGTAAAAAATGTTGGGATTAAAATGCAAAGTATGCAAAAGTACAAGAATTTATGTGTTATAAAGAACATAATGCATATTTCAGTATATGATCATTTTGATCCAATTTCTTGATTAATGTGGACGTGTTTCTTAGCCACATTCATAGATATTCAAAGAATAAATGCTGGAGATCAATCATATGGAAAGCAATGATCATATTCTTCATCACATTAATGAAATCCTGAATTGACAAGATACAATCAGCTCAGATAAGGAAAGAAATCAAGGAACTGTGTGATGCATCAGGCATCAACGTGTTGATGCCCATAAGCTCAAAATACAAGCTTCATGTTTTAGAAGTCTTGAAGCAATAATTTGAGAATCCAATCACTCCACTATTGAGTAACAACTATGAAAGAAAGATTACAAGTTTGAAGTTATCAAAGAAGCTCAAGTTCAAAGAAGAAAATCCATCAAGTTGTTGAAGTCAGTCTTCATCAACACATTAATTAAAGATGCTAGAAATCTATGAGAATCTACAACGGCTAGAAATCAATTAGATAATGGTCAGAAACCTATAAAAAAGAATAATTTCATACACAATGGCTATGAAATAATTTCAAATGCTCCTACCCAATTATCCACATCTTGAAGCATATAAAAGCTGACGAATGAGGAATGGAAGAAGAGACACAAGGATCAACACACTACGCATCTTTGTACATTCTATGAATACTCATCATCATCCTACTCACTCTCACAGATCAAGAAAACTTTCAAGCTATCACTCACAAAGATGCAATCCTCTAGAAGATAATCTGCAACCAGCTTTGACTACATCAAAGAGTTCATCATTAGAGAAGCCTTCTGTTCTTTACATCTTTTAATGTATAACGCTATCTCTTTATAGCGTATATAGATCAACTTCATTAGTTGGTGGTGATAGACCAGTTCTTCATCAGTGATTAAGTGAAACTTCGTAAGAAAGATGAAGGTTGATAGGATACTCTATCAACACGTTGATCACAGGGTTATTGTCAACAATATAAGTCATGTTAGTCAGGCATCCTTGGCATAACATTCTATGTGTTGGGAAGTCATTATACAAGTTATGTGTGTCAGGCAATTAGTTAAGTCCTATTAGTTAGGCAATTGGTTAAGTCCCGTTAGTCAGGCATTAGGTGTAAAGTCCTGTGTGTCAGGCAACTTTGTTGAAAGTCATGTGTGTTAGGCATTCTGTATAAGCCTTGTGTGTCAGGCCTCAATTCTAGTGGAGAAAATCTCAAGTGTGACTTAAGTAGAGAACGTAGGTCGATTTTACTGAACCTCTATTAATCTTTGTGTCCTTCACTCTTGTACACACCATTAACATGTTGATATCTTTCTACTTCAAGTATACTCAACTCTTATCTATCAACGTGTTGATCTGAGGGTTTTGGTTGTAAAGCCAAAAGTTTTAAACTTGTTTTAAGACCAATTCACCCCCTCTTGGCCATACTTGGGTCTACAATTGGTATTAGATTAGGTTTCTTTTGAAGAACCTTGTGGTTTAAAGATAAAGATCAGAGGGCCAGAACATCCATGTATGAAGGACATAACACTACCAAGCCTCCACTCTTTGATGCAGAAAACTTCAACTGTTAGAAGAACATAATCAATATTCATATCCAATCTATTGATTTTTTCATATGGAGATGCATCATCATAGGAAACCAGATTCCTACCAAGAAGAATGCTGAAGGAATTGAAGTTCCAAAGGAGTATGTTGATTATGCTAAAGAAGATGATCAGATCTGCACACTCAATGCCAAAGCTATCAACATTCTCTACAATGTAATGAATCCTGATCAATACTATCTTATCTCCTCACGTGACAGTGCTCATGACACGTGGAACAAGCTGTTAGTCACATATGAAGGTACTGCACAAGTCAAGGACACTAAGAAGCATATCTAAATTCTTTCCTCCATCTGCAAAACATTTCAAATCATTTGACAACTTTTAATTTTTATATGTTAGATTTATATCTCTTTTATAAGTTCATTTTTTTAGATTTTATCTTAGATTCTAAAGACTTATACTCGTGGAAAATTTGAGTAAGTTCAAGTACCTTATCAATGGGTTGATAATTGTCTGCACTGGATGAACTTGAGTTGGAACAAATAGATACTTGGTTGCCTTCATTGGCCATGAAACATATGTGTGCCTTATTTGCTTCATCTGATGATGATTCATTAGAGGAAACATCACTTCCACTCCAAGAACCCATCATTTTGTGCCCTCCTTTCTTCTTGAAAGGTTTGCCTACTTTCTTCTTTACTTTTTCCTCATTTTGACGATATTATGGGCAATCTTCCCTCTTTCATTACTGTTAATGCCAAGATTAACATAATTAGAAATTGACTAACAGAGCCATTGAGGACCTACCATTCACCATAGTGTAAATCCGTTTGGGAGTAGGATTGGAGTCTGGCTTCTCAGGTTGCTGGTGTTGTCAAGCTTGAAGCATTCAATATGCTTATCCTTTCTTCATGGGAAGGGTTTAGTATTTCTAGGGGTCTCTATGGGTATGAAGTGAGTCTGCGAGTGACATGTGTCTGAAGGTGATGGGTGACTCACGTAGGTGGTGACACGTGGAGGGGAAGTCCATTTGGACTGATGGAGTTGGATGGATCCCAGTCTGGGATTTTAGCTGAGGAGTACTACATCTTCGTAGAGATGATGATTCTTGGTCCAAGAAGGTAATCATATGGTTTCCAACCTCTCAGCCGAGATGGAGGAGGGGGGCACAGATAGAATGAGCCTACCATTTACCCTCTCAAGAGTCTTGGTGAATGAGAATTCGTGGAGATCTCTTCCCTGAGATGTAACAATGTTAAAGCAGGCATTTAAGGGTGTCTTGGGCGAGTTACGGTGTTTGTTATCCATGTGGAGGGCATCCATCATTTGTTATTGAATGCATTTAATACCCGACAAGTCACCTAGTTTGATTTGATGTCTTGCTTCTTGCTTATAAAAGTTAAGAAAGCTGGAAAGGGACGGGGCATCCGTACTTTTTCCCATCAAGTCACTATAAACCCGAAAGGAGGTGGATGGAGACACATCATTCATGAGCGTGAGCGGTTTCAAGGCGTAACATTTTCAGGTCTGTATTCTTTCCCTTTAATTTGTTCTTCTGTTGGGTCTAACCCGTGGTCTTCCCCAAACGAGGAGGTTGATGGGGAATTTGTCTTAGTGGACTTCCTCGATGGTTCCCTACCCCAGTATCCCTACATGGCTAGGGACTGAGGAAAGCTTTCACTTGCTTCTACAGTGGACGCCGAAGATTGAGGACCGTTTAGGAAGAAGCGAAAAGGGGAGGTGTCAGAACTGGAGGCCGAACCCGTGAAGAAGTATGAGACTCCACTAGAGGCAGTTTCATGGACCAGAGAGGGCTTAGTGGGACTATGACATCCCTCTCGTGGTCAAGTTGAGTATCCCCTCATCGATGCTTCGCATCAATACTGAGGTCCTCGACTATTACACCATCTACATGAACTACTTTAAGGTGGGATTAAAACTTCTATTTGATCCCTTCGAGCTAGAGTTTCTCGGGTTCTATCATGTTGCACCCTCCTAATACACTCCTATTACTTGGAAGACCGTCATTGGGTTTAATCTTCTCTGCAAAGTGTTTAGGGCTCCGGTGACTCTCCTAATGATTTGTCATTTCTTCATATTCATGGCAAGTAGGAGTAATGGAGGACATTGATTCCATTTCACTAATCCGGATGATATTATGTTGTCAGGTGCTCAACCGTTGATCCAATAGTGGAAGAAATGGTTATGTTATGTCTGGGTCGATGATGGAGTCACCTTACTGACCCGATAGGAGCATCCATCAAAGTCTGTGAGGCATAGTATGAACAAGTTTCCCCCCTCATCGGTGCAGAGAAGAGGACCGTTGATGCTTTGCGACACCATGGTTCTTCTCGGTGCTTTCGTGTGAACACTGTTGTGCACCGGGGGTGGTTGACCGGGAAAAATCTGGGCCTTGGGTACGAGGATTTATTGGACAATTGAGTGGACCACGAGCGTCCGAAGAAGAAGAAGGGGGCCAACCAGGCCAACCAAGGGGAAGATTCTGCCAGCTCAGATACTAGTTCCTGGGATGATTCTCTATCTCTAGATCACCACGCATGTGTATCATCCTTCCTAGTTCCTCTACAAGTTATCTTACCTTCTCGAGATTATGGTGACATGCAGGTACCCTTTCCTCCTGAAGATGTCATGAATGCCGAGGAGAGAGCCAATGTGAGAAAAAAGGCCATGGAGGAGCGGCTTTCCAGTAACAAGCATTTAAGAGCTCCTCTTGTTCCCCCTAGAAATCTAGGAAAAAGTGTCCAATAACCTTCAGGAAGTCACTGAAAGTGATGAATGAGCTGATGGCCCAGGAGTCAGCCTTTGTAGCTCATCACTAGGTCTCATCAGAGACTGATGCTGAGGCCAATGACAATGTTCAGATGCTGAGGACAACCTGGGTGACTGGGGAAGCCCAACCATCTCCATGTATCTTCCTCCCACCAGTTTTCTCCAGGTGTATTTCAAGAAACCGAGGAAGGTGATTACTCTGGCTTCTGAGACCATGATCAGACAAGAGTCAGCTACCAGGGGCTCCGAGATTCTCTATCCGTGCATCCGGGCCCAGATGCTCAAAAGCATGTGAATGACCTATGACATTGGTGCTCTCCAAGAAGTTCGTCAAAGCCGTGATGAGTTGTTCAAAGTCATTGCTCGTAATGTTTATATTGTGAGTTGTTTGAATTCAACCCTGTTTGTATGTATTCTTTTCATGTTCCATTCTAATATCGGCCTTTTTTATAAAATTCCTACAGTATAGACTACTCATGCTGAAAAATCATGCGTTGTTTGTTTGGTTGAAAGCTTAGGCACCAAGTCATTCTTCAGAGCAAAGATAAATGAAAGAAGAAGAACGTACAAGCTGCAAAGAAAGATGGAAGCTATTGGAGTCTCAAAGATAAGAAGGTAAAAAACAAAGGTATGGTTCTAAAACTAGAACTTGCAAATTAATTGTTGCACTTGAGTGTTGTAAGTAAGATCCCCTAAGGCTAAAGTATGTTCTCTTCTACAAAAGTGTAGAGTTACTAGGGCAGGTCTACATACTACATAAGTAGAGTCTAGGATCACTTCATATTGTTTGCTAGGATTATAATTGATTACTTCTTTCTGTGATTGTTGTTTGATGACCCAGAGATCAGCTAGAGCTACTGTATATGCATAGCTCAGAGTACTCACTGCACTGTACTGCACTGTTTTGGCCAACTAGGTCACTCTCTCTAGGGTAACTGTTAATTGTAGACTATAATGATATTTTGGCCAATAGGATAACTATCTGTTTGTTATGTGTATGAGCGTGCATACTATTTAGTAATCACTGAGATTGAGTAACTAGTAGTAGTAACTACAAGATAACTGAAGTGTTTGTGTTTTAAAACTCTGGGACTCATTCTTGAGTTACTAGTGAAAAATTGAGAATAAAGGTTAACTGTATAAGAATCTATGTGAGATTAGTGTGGTAAGCTGAGTGGACTAAAATTAGTTAGAGATAGTTGGTAACCAGAGATTAATAACTCAGGTCAACAAAAAATAATTACTGCAAGAGCATAAGAGCTGGAAGAAACTGGGGTAGAGTCTTAAAGTGGAAATCTAAACTAGCTAAAACTATCGGGTACTGTTAAGCTAGTAACTAAAAGCTGTAGGATATAACTACTATGAAGAGTTGGAAAACTAGAAGAACCAAGTCTGCAATTTGAGCATAGGTTGGTAGGAACTGTGGGTAACTTGTGAACTAAGTAATTAGGGTTTCTGAAAACTAAATTGACTACTGTTATGGAAAAGACTTGCATACCAAGTCACTAGAATTCTCCCTTAATGTTTGTTGTTACGGTGTAGAAGAAGATTCTAAACATGACTTCGAGGACGAATTCTTTTCTACGGGGGGGAGAATGTTATGACTTGTCCTTCCAGGTATGTCATAACACTGTATATTAAATAAATACTAAGGGAAAGTTGAAAAAAAATCAACTTTAAAGGTTACTTGAAGGTTAAGAAGGAGTTCATTGATGACTAAACTGTATGGAAATACAAGTTAGAAGAGTTATTGAGTGACTAAAGTTGTTATAAAGAGAATGAAGGAGCAAAACAGAAATAAAAGTTCTAATGGGGTTTTATGGACATGTTTAAAAGAGATGAAGGATTTTCCTATCTCTCTACTAGTTAAATATGTTAATTAGGAAAATAGAAAGGCATGATCAGACATTCACTTCTCTTCCTCTTCACGTCGGCAGTAGCAGGTAGCAGAAGTGATTTTGTCTCTCATCACCTTTTCTCTTCTCGTTTCTCATCAAATCAAAGGTAGAAATTGAAGAGGTGGTGTGCTCAGCCTCATCATATATAAAGGAGAGATACTACCAATTCCTACAATAATAAAACAAGAAGATTCCTAAACCCTAACAACTAATTTCAGATTTCATGAGAAAGAGAGGTAATTTGGAGGCTTTCTTATGTTCCTCTACCCTTTTATGGATGGTTCTATTGTAAATTCCACAATGCATGTTGAATTGCTCATTTCTATGTACGATGGTGTGATGGTGAAATATATGGAAGGTGTTTGGGTGGATTTTTGATGTTGGAATGATGTTTAAGAGGGGTATTTACTGTTATAAACTATATTGAAATTGACAAGATAGCTCTTTAAATGTTAAAAGGATTTCCATGGAAAAAGGGCTTAAAGGCTGATTTCATGGTGACCTTTTGTTAAATGTTGATGATGATGATACTGATATAGATATAGATTAATACTGTAGGAAGTTTGTTTTATGATGTAAGAAGCATATATGAAAGATAGGATAAATTCCTTGGAAATCCCCTTATAGTCAAATTAATTATGATGAACATTTAATGGAAGTATGGTTAAGTCTGATGTGAGATTAAGTAAATATTGATCTATTGTCTATGCCATAAATGTTTGTGATCTAAACATGTTAAATTATGATACATTGGTGATGAATGGAGGATTGAATTCGTGTGAGCCATGACACTTGGTAGCGTAATGCTACCACTATGATTTTATACTTGATCATGGTGCATAGACAGTGTATGTAATGTCTTATGGAATATAAGGGGTAATATCCTTTGGAGGTTTCGACCCTTATGTATTTTGTGGAAATTAATTACTTTATCACTACTACTGGATTTATTATGCTTAGTGTATGGTGTCTTGAGGAGTGTGTGATAACTATTGAAAATTTGAATGGATTGGTGGTGTGGTTGGGGATTTCAGCCTAAGTGTGATTGATGAGGAAATGGTGGTTAAGCATCACTACTGTAGATATTATGTGTCACCCTCAGATCACCACTTAAACTAATTATTACCGCTAATAACATAAATCAATATTATAATCTATTCAAACCCTCAAACCATGTACACTATCTTTCATAAAGTGGGTCCAACTTTACCCAGTAGCAATAGAAAACTTGGAAGGCCGGCCAAGAATGCTTGTGAGTTTGACCAAGTGGACCAACTTGGTATAAACAAAATATAGTGACAGATACCCTCGAACTCACATATAAAAGAAGCTTGGAAAACAAAATATCATATAAAGAAACTTTACGCATGACATGAAGAAAATTAGAAAACTACAAATCATGTCAAAATCATATACAAACCAAAACCATGAATTTCAGGTGTTTATAGAATTCTGAACTTAACGTGCTCCCAAATAAACACGTTAAACCATACATAGAACATTTAAAGAGTTTTGAGTCATCTTGAAATATGTACATTCAAAACCCTACCATGCCAAACCATGCATATATGCCATTTAAATACGTAGAGCCGCATTATCCTTTTGGAATACATACTTAAACTTTAGAGAAAGAAGCCCTCTTCCGTGACTGATTCCAAAATCTCCAAACTAAGATCCTTATCACTGCTACTACATACACATTAAGTACAACTATTAATCATGGTCATGGTGCATATAAAATAAAGATAATCTCCATATAATAATAATCCACAATAGAACTATCAATACCTGAAAGTTCAACAAAAACTAAGCATAACTGATCAAGCTACAAGCTGAATCACTTTATCTGTTATTTGCCTGAAATGATGATGTATAAGGGGTAAGTCCTCACAGGAGAATTTAGTAAGGTGAATAAGCATAGTTCTTTAAGAATTATAGTAAGAACTGAGAACCTGTAAATAAAAGATGAAAATACAAAGAAAACCACCACACATATCCACAATGGTACTCACCCAGATCCTCATCCAAAATGCAATCATATGGAATGCATAATTCATAATAAAATAAACATCTAAAGAAGTAAATCAATCAATAAATTCATAGGTCACCCTCGGGATCCCTCGCTACGCCCCGCTTGGTTATCCTCGAGGTAATAGTTGGTATCAACTTGGGTCCCGGAAACCCAACTGATGTATCCTTATCATACACCCTTTGGTGCATAGAAATTTCATATACACCAGTCATACACCTTATAGGTGCAGAGAATCATCATATAAGCCAACCTGTCTAAAACGATTACCAGTACCAGAAATCCAATAGATATACCAAGAATAAATCCATAGGTTGATTTGGTCGATAAAATTTGCTACGTCACGAGTTTGGTGAGAAACGAAGTCGAAACTCCAAAACTCGCCTATGCTTATTTCGCTAAACTAAACTTGGTATCATTGGGCCCCACCCTCAAACCAAGTTTAGCCTAACACCCTATGACATGTATATTATAAATAATTCATAATGCAAATTCAAGAGAAGTGTTGAAACCCTTACCTTTAAACTTCACAAGTAGTTAGGCAACCAACTATGTTCAAACTTAGGAAATTATTCCTCACTGATTTCTTTCTGTTCCATCGATACCAAAATGTTAATTATCACTAATTGAGCAATAATAATTAACGAAGTTACTCAATTAATCAATCACACAGAAAGTTACAATCCGATAAATATTCAGAACCTCAGCCTGAACCAATAAACTTCCAAAAACAAAATCTGAAATAAATGAAGTTCCTAACTTTTCACTTTGAGACAAGTACCTTGAAGATTGGCTAAGAAATGAAGAAGATCCTATGTTTGGAGCCAAATCTGTTACGGAGGTCACGAACAGGAGAAGATGTTGAAGAAGCTATGGTTTTGCTTCTTTAATAAAGCCTTTAAGGCTTTATACATGATAATTCTCTAAGTGACACTTCATACTTACTAATATCTCATGTTACCTCCATCTCATTCTTTAACTTCCTACATAAGCGGACCTTAATGTTTTTCTTTTTCATTTTTTTTTTTTTTTACTTTTCCCTCTGGTATTTTTCTTCCAATCAATTTAATATCTAACTAAAACTAAACTTCTAAAATAATCAATCTTACCCAAATACACTTAAGTGCCCAAACTTCTCTACCTTGCAATGAAGTCTAATTTTTAATTCTAAAAATCTAAATCTATTCGGATAATTTAAAGAATCAACATGCCACCACGGAGAGTACCAAATGGACATCTAATGACATGTCCCAAAACCTCTACCGATAATCCAAATTTCTTCAAATTCCTCATTAATTAATTAATTCAATATTGTAACTTACCTAATTTAATTGATGATGGTAACATTATGCTTGGTTGCTAATGTATTAACAAGTGTGAGGAGTTATCTTAGAGTTTAAGAAAGAATGGTAAATCTTGGGAAGGCTCTACCTCAGGGCATTTGGTGGTTAAGTGGTTATTTAATAATGTTAATTATGATTTTTCACTCTTCATAACTGGGAGTTCAGAATATCTATTGCAAGTAGTAATTCATGTTAGGAGAGTTGAGTAACATACTTTTGACAGTTCGGACTATTGAGATTTCTTGTATCAGAAGTCTATTTCTCTCTATTTATGCATAATTCTATTGTCAGCATAACTCAGATCTTTGGTGATCAACTGCTAGAGGAATAATTACTAAGCGAGAGCAATCCATGAGCGAAAGCTGGAGTAAGAAGAAACAACGCAACATAGTTACGAAGATCTCCCTTCTTGTCAGAGGGAACATGTTTAAGGTTTAGGTGAAGACCCATATATGGCCAAGAGTGGAGTGAATTGACTTTAATATAGATTCAAAACTCTTTTAGCTTTGAAACCCTGTGATTAATACATTGATGAATCGGAGTTGAAAACACTTGCAGCAATAAGGTATCAACGCGTTGATGAAGTGAACTTATAAGAGATGTAAGCAAAATGAAGGACACAATGATTTTATAGAGGTTCGGTCGAACTTGACCTACGTCCTCTCTTCAAGACACACTTGAGTATTTCTCCACTAGAATTGAGGCCTAACACACAGGGCTTATACAAAGTTACCTGACATACAAGACTTTACTTGTCTGACATACAAGACTTTCACTTGCCTTACTAACAAGACTTTCACTTGCCTGATTAACAAGACTTTACAAATGCCTGACTACAAAACTTTATCAATCGCTTCCCGACACACATGACTTTACACCAAACTTCCTCACTAACAAGACTTTGAGTGATGAGAGTATACTGTTGTCACCACCCATCTCCGGTCGGTGTGGTGGAAACATACGGTAACGGTGCCGAGAGGCGGAGGTGACGACGGAGTGGAGTTCTCATTTGAAGGTGCGGGCCCAAAACTCGGCCATTTTAAAACTTTTCTGACTTTAAGTTTCTAATACGTTATTTTCAGTTTAACGCATTCTAATTTCTTAAGCCCTAAACCTGCACCCGGAAATACGTTAGTAGTTTAACAGAATATCGCGCGGTTTCTAAAAATAATTATAATAATAATACATCATAGAGGAATTTACCACCCACTTCGTTTGGCGGATAATTCTCCGACATATCAAAAGAATATACTGTCATCCATGTTTTAATGTGCAAGCATCCTAGTCCTACAGATCCAAATAAACTTAAGCCACAATTATAACATACTTGCGGTAGTCGGTCAACAGAATCACCGACAAGCACCGCAAGACACCGCTGCTACTATAAACATTACAAAAGAAGTTAACCGTTAGTCATTTCAAATATACTCATGCTAATATCGAAACCTTAATCGAGACTATCCCATAAACAAAATCTAATCACGGAGCTAGTAGTACCTGCAGTATGATAATGCCAACAAAATGTGTTACCCCCACCCCGGATGTATGTTATTTTCCGATGTAATTTCCCAGAGGTTGGATTTGTAATTTTGTCGGGACTTGGAATATTATGTATTTATGATACTGATGAATGAAATGAATGTCTCGAGGGGTTATTAGAGGTCCATTTTATGAGATTTGAATAGTTTATAATATTTTATAAATTTCGGGTCATTTTTCCAAACATTGGTTCAGAGGGCAAAATGGTCATTCCAGGAAAATTGACGGAAAATATTATGTTGGAAAAAATTAGGTGGGCCGATGGTTTTGGGCTTGGTTTGGGCCCAAATGTTGAGCTTAAGTGGAGTTGGTTATTGTCACCACTCCTCTTCGGTCGGTGCAGCGGAAGCGTGCGGTAACGGTGTCGGGAGCCAGAGATGACGGCGGAGCGGAATTCTTCCTTTAAGGTGCGGACCCAAAACCTGACCATTTTAAAACTTTTCTAACTTAAAGTTTCTAACGCGTTATTTTCAGTTTAAGGGATTCTAGTTTCTTAAGCCCTAAACCTGCACCCGGAAACACGTTAGTGGTTTTACAGAATATAGCGCGATTTTTAAGCATAATTTATAATAATACATCATAGAGGAATTTAGCACCCACTTCGTTGGGCGGATAATTCCTCTACATATCAAAAATATACAGTCATCCAGAGTAATATGCATGCATGGTACCAGCGAAGGGGCCTAGGTTCCCAACAGAACTGTCATAAATGTCAGAGTCTAATCATGCCTGATCAGATAATAGTAGAATCTAGCTGATGCCAGATAATCCAGAAATCCAGAAATCCATAACCTGGATACCACAAATCTTTACCACGTGACTAGTCAAGGGCCCCACCACCGGCCCAAGACTCACCTCAACTAACCTAATATACACGATGATATGCCGGAAGGTATATTAAGAAAGTTGAACCCTTACCTCGAAATACTGTCATAGTCTGACGCGACTACCTCAGCCATGAACTAGTCCAAAAGTTCGGATCTGACCTACGCAGTCCCGAACTAGCAGAATGGCGCTGATAAACACAGAAACGTAAATGATCTTAATTACTTGATCAAAATTGTTTAACCTATGGTAATTTTCATAATTACCGCTAATACCTCAAACTTTATCCGGAAGTCCTCTTTTACCCAGAATTTCAGAAATTGCCTAACTTATTCAAAAGTTGACAATTTTCCCACTTATTAACAAGAAGGCCATTTATTTCGTTTAATCCTTCACTATTGCACATAAATATCCAATTTTTCTCAGAATGTGCAACTTGACCCCAAAACTTCAGAAAGTGGCAAAAACAGTATTTTTGCTCACTTTTTCCACATTTTGTGATTAATCATGAAAAATACCAAAAGTCATAATTAATTCCAACCAACCCCAAACTTTCGGCCAAGGTGCATTTTAACCCCCAAACTTTTGAAATTTTGTGGCCTTAGTATTTCCCCCCTTTAAATCCCGGATGTAGGTGCATCTGGCCATTTGATTTTGGGGCTTTAGAATTGCCCTCTTTGAATCCCGGATGTAGGTGCACCTGATGAGTGTACAAACATTCACATATTTCCAGGGTGTTTACAACATAATCTTCATCATTTATGCCTGATTTACTTTAACTTAGATACATTTTACCTATAATTATCTAAATCTTACAGGATGCACACCTTGAGGTGAATTTGAAGGAAAATAGCATTAAAACGAGGTTCAGGATGAAGATTGCCGACAAATGAAATACACAAGTCCATCCCGAGTCATATTGGAGAGTCAGAACGTAAAAACAATCACCCTCCGGACCAAATTGCAAAGAGGAGAAAGTTGGAGGGCTAATCCAGGGGTTGAATGGCGCCAGTTTGATGCGTCATGCACAAAGTATGTGGCAACAGTTATAGCACCATCACAACGCAACCAAACCACGCCTCCACAACGCCATTCTCATCCACCGCGGACAAAGCCCGGTGCCAAACACGACACCACAACGGTGCACCTAAACGGCGCCATGACAAACCTGATGCCATTTCTCCACATCTTGAGGGCGCACCTTTATTACACCATGCACCAACCCAGTGCTGGTAACCTCACCCTAATGGCGCATCTTAAGTCCACTGCGCCCATCCGGAGAAAATGCACACGGCGCCACTTCCCATTTTGTACTCGGTGCCATTCACACCTGTCAGGAATTTCTCTCCTCCAAAACGGTTATGAAATATTAGCCAATTTTTTGGCCTGTGTTTAGTCCGTTTTACCCCTAATAATTTACTCTTATAAGACCAAACTGTCTACGGTCTTTTTAGACTTTAGGAAATGCCTATATATACAATGGGCTGGTCATTAGACCAAACAGACCATTAACACTTCATTATCACTCACTCTCTACCATTAAGCTACATTTGGGAGCTCTCTTTGGAGTACAAGTAATCTCTTTGTTTTTAATTATGTTTACTACTTCATTAAT